>JAMKCH010005704.1:0-33143 GCA_023653785.1 Ophioderma brevispina
AATTGGAATGCTTACTCACTGTGCTTGATATTATATGGATATTTTGAATCAATCCCACAATGCATTGCAATGTGCTCATACTGTACTGGACCATGGAGGTAGGAGAGAAGGAGAAAGCTCTTCCCAAATCCCTTTGACCGATGATCATCGCCGCCCTCGTAAAACAATTGGAACAATACAACACGAGATCGATATTGATGCTGATAGCATGTGCATCAACATTGTTTTTTTTTTTTTTTTTTTTACATATCTTGGCACTTCCAAGGTTGTGTTCCCACTATAAACATGTGGAATCGGACCTATATCTTGGAAATGTAGTATCGGGCCCACTTACCCTGCTGTTGTTTCTTATATTTCCATTGTAACTGATTCGGCAACCAATTGATCAGCGATTGATAATTTATCTACTCGCTAGAAATTGTAATGCTTACTCACTGTGCTTGATATTATATGGATATTTTGAATCAATCCCACAATGCATTGCAATGTGCTCATACTGTACTGGACTAAACATGTCAGTTCTTAAAGAGACATGAGATTTCCAGAAAGAAGCGCCCCCAATTTTTCTTGAACCTAGGTTTTTTACATATTTGGAATGCTTACCAATGTATTAGATCACACCTGAAGTGAATAAGCCGTCTTTATGTAATAAGATGATGATTTAGTAGTTTCTGTCGTGCACGACAGAAAGTCAAAGCATGGTTTTCTATGGGGAACGATTACGATAACAGGCAAGTTCAAAACAAGGTTTGCGGTTTTCTTTTGCACCTGTTTGTCCAATAAACCTTCCAAACGTTCTCGGTAGGTGGTCTACAACCGATCCAGTGAAATTTGAGAGAAATTCATATCCTAAAAAAATCTGTCATTTTAAGGATAGTGTTCAAGAAGTTAAAGGTGCAACGAGAGATTTCAAATAACAGGTGTCCCGAAAAATGTGAAAATTCTGATTTTGGCACTGGCGTAAAGCTTTATATCAAAAATATCCCCATCTGTAAGGATTAAGCTGAGAACTGTTTCTTTGGTACACATATTGTGAAATTTCTAATTTCGTATAGGAGCAAATACGAAATTCAGCCTATATTTTCTATTGAAATATACGTATATAAAATTGCCTTTTGTTTTCATTTTAAGTTATTTCTGTAACGAAATAAAAGGTAGGGAATCTTTTGAGCGTCTAATCTATATGAAATCACTACATATCACAGAAAATATGACTTGAAATCTCTTCTTGCACCTTTAAAGAACCACACGACATTTCTAAGTGCTTGTGCGCTGAGTGTTAAAGGCAGGGTTTTTATGTGTTAAAGGTGCAACGAGAGATTTCACATATCAGGTGTCCATAAAAAATTTGAAATTACTGATTAAGCTGAGAAATGAGTCCGATACAAAAATTGTGAAATTTTTAATTTCGTATAGGAGCAAATACGAAATAAGACATTTTTGTAGCCAAACACAAGGTAAGAAATCTATTGAGTGTCTAGGGCCATTCTCCGTTAAAGTGTTCAAAAACCATTTTTTGTGTCGCTCACAGTCATACACATGCCAGTTTAAAGGCTGTTTTGCTTGTTTAGAATGAATGCTTATTAGTATAAATTATACTTAGGAGTTATGCTTTCAAAATGATGTGGGCTAGAACTTGTAACCGGGCAAGAAAGTATCAAGCAATAAGGCTGATAATCCATAATTCTCATTTTTCGCCATGTCGCCAGCCCAAATCCATTCTTTAAAATGTGCCCATGCTTGTTGCACAAGAGCGCATATCACAGGTAACATGACATTTTTATCAGCCTCCATTATGCCCTAATTATAAAGTTCAAAACGCGATAATATTGGATTATTAAAGTTTCGTAGAGTTCTCTGAGAGCATGTCGCCAATATTGCAGCCAGATACGTTACCATAATTCAAATTGATACAAAATTGCCAAACATAACGGTAGAAGAATGTTCTAATATCCGATAAATCAAGCACATGTCAAAACATGTTTTGCATAAAAATCTGGTTTTGAAGTAACAATTTCCAGGCCTGGTAATGAAAGAAATCCCTCATGTTACGTTCATACCGCGACAGATACGTTACCTACTTTCCGCTGCGCTCTTGCTGAACGCCGTGATACATAAAGTTGAATACCACACCATGCTTTAGTATGATGGTAATACCTAATAAGATATAGAGATTAAGTTGGTAAAGCATGTACTTTTATTAAGAACGGCACGCTGAAGAAAAAGGCCGGCAAGATACGTTACCCAGATAAGTGTTAACGTTAGGCAATATACTAAAAATCGTATATCTTTTTAAGATCACCCATGCATTGTTCCGAGTTCTGAAAATATTTAAGTTTACGATTTTTAATGATTTTCAGGAATTCGTTAATGTTGATATTTGGTCATTTTTTAGACCAAACTTGAACACTTTAATGGAGAATGGCCCTCTAATCTATATGAAATTACTATTAAGAAACAATATTTTGGTGCCTCATATCAAATAGGATTTTCATGGGATAACATGACCTTATTGAAGGTTGCACACCACCAAATAAATTGCCATTGGTTTATGTACAAAATAGCCCTAATTAAAACATAAATTTCTCATTAACGAAGCGACTCAGTTGCTTAAATTATGCATTACCTTGGACTACTAGACCTCTGCATCCCATTCAGCAAGAAGAATCCATAAGTTGACTAGGGATTTTTCGAGCTACTGAAGCATGAGGACAACAATGAGTTCCGATCCCCTCTGAAACTGTGGCTTCTAGTCAAAGTATTCCTATGGGGTGGGTGTTAAATTAGTACTGTAATTACTCAGTAGTAAGCCTCACACACCTTTTTGTCTTGAAGTTGATATTGTGCTGATTTTTATCTTTAAAATAATTTCTAACACAAAATATGGCCCAGGAAGTTCCAGTTTCTACTATTTTTCAATTTTAATTTAACCGTCACTCTTTTTTACCTTTTTCCACAAACACTTTTCGGCCAGAGGGTGCCAGACCAGATCTATTTAGTGGTGTGGAATCTGAAGCAAAATTTCCCAAAACCGGTGCATTGCAGGGTGGAATCGATACACCTTTTGGTTTCTGACATTAGTCAAAGGGACAGTGACACAGACGTTAACTCCTTTTTCTCCCATTCAGAAAACCTCCCACTTGGGCCAGGTGGTCCGATCGCTAATAGCCTCGTTCCCAGAACCCCTTATTTTACCAGAAGTGGTCAAAATTTTGTTTCTACTTCACTAGCCCTTGACATCACTGGGGATGACGTCACATCTTTGTTTTTACTAGAGAGCCCATGTTTTCATGATAATTTTGATATCAAGTCCAACATCTCTTTTTCACCACCAATGGAGTTACGTCTATGTGTCTGTCACTGACCCCTCAGTGCTTTAAACCCCCAAGGGTACTACCACCTATGATGCAAATTGTCTGATTGGCTCACTATAGAACACAACGTGAGATATCCTCAGAGTAACCAATCAAGAGTGCTTATATTTTTCACTGTAAACCATACCACCATTCTTACAGTATCTCTGATTTGCTCATTACATATTTCCTGCCAAATAACCAGTCAAATACTGTCAAAATCGTGTTGGCACTGATAAAATTGTTCTAAAAATAAAGACAATTTGGCATAGGTCAAACCAGAGGTTGTGTAAGTCATTCCCATCTGCCTTTCGGCGAATTGCGCAATAACAATTTCGTCCTTCTTCGGTCGAAGTCCCTATTGGGCGCCAACACAAACGGCTCGACTTTGACAGCCATAATTTCAATGAATGATGCCGACTTAAGATATTTGCCCCTTTTTTTCTGAGTCAATGTAATAGATGTCCAGGTGTCGTCGAGGCTATTTTTCCCTTAGTCAGGTGTTTCTATGGAAAAATGGACAGATGAAATCCCTTGGTAACACAAAAGTTTATTCTTTACACGCCATCTTCAGAGGGTGACCGACGAGCTTGACAGCTTGTTGTTTATTGATCTTCCAAGAGATCGAAGGTAATTTCAGGAATATTTCAACTTTCAGCATTTATAGCATAATCTGATGAAATTTTGGTGTTTATGTCTGACATAGTTAGTACGGCGTTTTTTCTGTCCGATTTATCTCATAGTAATCGTGATTTTGTGAAGTGAAACTGAAAGAAACACGTGGTTCTGTGGCCTGGCATGAGTGCCTGGGTTTCGTAATTTCCAACCTGAGACTTACTAGTGCCAGTGGAAGTCCCAAAAGCAAAACAAATTCATGCATGTACTGACTTTGTTTACATTGATAATCAATTTTATACTTTCCAAATTCTGCACCTCCACGTCGTTGGTCGGAATATCGCTCTTATAACATCGATGCCTAAAATTCTCAAATAGCCCAAGGCTATAGCTTCCGACCCTGTCTTCCGTACAAATGCGACGTGGGATCGGTCTCTAACCACCTCTGGGGCAAACAGCTGTGGCCATAGATAGCAGTATTGCCGAGGGGTACCATACTACAACAACAACAAGACAAAACTGCACATCCATCTTTTAGGGCAATAGTTGGTTTAATTGACTATATCTTGCTCCATAGCAGCCAACAATGGCCCCTTTGTGTGGTGTGAACCCCAAAACTTGACAATTTCTGGCTATTGCCATATGGTCCAATTCCCATTTCATTTGGTCTATTGCCAGAAAGGCTAACAACCATGTTATAATCATTTATTTAATAACCATTTCGGTATCAATAGCCATTACAATCTACAACCATTTTGTCTCATCCCATTTGGTCAAGAACTAGTTGGTCGCATGATCAATTTGTCACCAAAAAATTGCACCATGATTCTATCAATGGTTCATAAACTGGAAATTGTTATTAGACCAAATGGGTTTTGGGCAATTTCTCCAATTTCCACCCCATGCATTAGCCTCATAATGAATAACATTATTTTCATTGATTTGAGGTTTAAGTCAGTGGGAACATCTTTCATGCAATAAATACACATTTTCATGATGTAATCCAAAGAATCATAATTTATTCCGAGAGCGTTGGGGGGGGGGGGGGGGAAACAAATGATAATTACAAATTTCAGTTTTTGGGATGATTTTACATGCTTTGTACATAAGCCACCTGAAATCTGTACATAGTATCAATGAAGGTGAAAAACTGGGTTTTCAGTATAAAGCTTATTAATAATATAATAAAGATTTTATGATTGCTGTGTCTACTTCTTCGGGGTTCCATCGTCTTCTTTTGTGTAGCTCTTAGGATTTCTTGTCCGCTTTTGGGTCTGTCTTTCTTCTCGTCTCTTGCGAGCTTCCTTGGTCTTGGAACGAGAGTCCTCGGCACTGGGCCCTGTGTAAGAATGGTGAGATACACGATCAAAAACATTTTTAAAATTCATGTACTGCAGCTGTGGTTCAGCTCATCTTCTGGATAATCCAGCCAATTTCTCTGTGATCTACCCTTAGCAGGTATTGTGCCAAGCCCCCCCCAAAAAACAAACATGTTCCTACACCACAGTCGTTTGCTATTGCGGTTTGTGAATGGCAACACACAAAATGGTCACATGAGGTCACCAACATGAGGGACACTACCAAGACCACTGTATCCAAATGGGCATGAAAAGGTATATGCATATGAAACAGTGGGCAAAAATCTAGGGTTAAAATATGGTAGTCAAACATGTTCACCACAGACCACAATACCAAAGAACCCTATGTCCGCTTGTTCGTTACAATTTTTTTACCCTGCCCACAAACTCAAACATTTTTTTTATGCAAATTAGCACAAAATGAAAAAAATCTGACAACTGACCCATGTTTTCATTTACAATGAAAAAATTCCAGCAAGTAACTTGCACGACCCCCCCCCCCCCCCCGGCCAGATGGCAGTTATAAACAAGGTGGTTAGTTGGCAACAGTTCAGTTACAGGGCATCAACTTCAAAGTAAATTGTTCCATAGAATAACAGAGAAATGTAGCAGTGCCCGAGAAATGAAAGCCTAACCAAAGGAGAACAGGACCTCAAACAACCTATGGAAGGACCCGTATTGCACCTTTGACCCAAGTTAGATTGTAATCGGACAACTTTTCAAAGACGACCCTTAAAATGAAAACCTAACCAAACCGGAACATGACCTCAGATGACCTTTGACATTGGTCCACGACCTTTGACATCATCCACATATGAAAGAACCCCTATTGCACCTTCACCCCAAGTTAGGTTTAAATTGGACTTTCCGAACAAGATGTGATAAACGAAAACCTAACCAAGCTGGAACACACATACATATACAACATGACCTCAGATGACCTTTGACCTTGGTGCATGACCTTTGACATTATCGACATATGAAGGAACCCCTATTGAACCTTAACCCCAAGTTTGGTTTTCAAACGGACTTAAACTTTTCGAAGGAGATGCGAAAAAACGAAAAAAACTAACTAACCAAAACTGAAAGATACACATACCATGGACATGTGCACCCTCGCAATATCCCCCTATGCTTTTCAAGCCAGGGGGATAAATATCCCCCTCTGCTTTTCAAGTCAGGGGGATACAAAAATACAAACACCAAACAGGATAAAACTACAAAAAGATCTTTGCTATGTCATTGAAAAAAGCTTTATAGAGCCTGTTGGGCAAGAGTTCCATATGTACTCCCTTTGAAGTACTACGCCAGGCAGGTGAAACTGTGTCCAAATGCCCAATAGCATCACCCAGAGGCAATTCGATGAGCTACTAATTAGATCCCCAATGCATGCAATTATGACGTATGACCGTGGATATGTATCCTAAATTACAGTGCTACGTACAATCGATGAACTATTGATTTTCATGCTAAGTATGCCTCCACTCTCTTGATTGAGTAGCATATCCGATTTATTATATGTGGAACATATTTTGATCTTCGGGTTAGGGAATTTGTTAAACAGACTGATCCTAATATTTTTTTCTCAGTTGCAGCAAGTTTTTTTATGCCCAAACGGTGGGTATGTCCATTTAAAGCTGCAATGGGAGATTTTAAGTCATCCATATTTTCTGTGAATATGTAGTGCTTCATATAGATTAGATGCTCAACAGATTCCCTACCTTTTATTTGCTTACAGAAATAACTTAAAATGAAAACAAAAGGTGATGTGTATATGCTTATTTTTTTTTTTTTTTTTTTTTTTAATTTTGTATTTTCTCCTAGACGAAATTAGAAGTTCACAATTTTTGTATCAAAGAAACAGTTCTCAGCTTAATCCCTTACAGGATGAGGATTTGGATAGGAAGGCTTTACACCCAGATGCTGCAAAAATAAGATTTCCAAACTTTTTCGGGACACCTGTTATTTGAAATCTCTTGTTGCACCTTTAAGAGTAAACCCCTAGGTGGTGTTTAAGTGCATATATTTTAAGAAAAAACTACGAAATAGTATCGATATGGAAAACACATTTCTTTGTGTCTAAAGGAGCTATGTGTGAGCCTCAGAATCGGAAGTAGCTTCAACCAACCCCCTCAGATGGAGCTGTCGAGTAGGGGAATCCGAACAACATACTCATCATAGGTCTCACAACTGGTTCCTTTAAAGGGGCTTGTTCCGATTTATGTGTATTGTGTTCTCTACTTGATATGAGAGCCTGGCACTTGCACATACACCCCATCAGTACCGTGAGAAACAAATGTGCGGTTTGGATGCGTAGAAGCATAATGCATGTTGCAAAGCCCTATTCAATACTGTGCTAATATTGATGGTTAACCACTAAAACGGTGGTTTTTTGTTTATATCTTGGGAATGAAATGGATTTGAGGGCTCAAATTTCAAAGACGACAATGAGAAAAATACGGCCTTTCATCTGATATCAAATCGATACTACTTCCGGGTAAAATCAGGGGTCCCAAAGACGATCGGAACACGCACCTGAATTATATCACTGGATCAAATATAATGACAAAACATCTGTAGAATGCCGTTTATCTTGGCAGATTAGCCTCATAAGCTAATGCCTCATCTGGGATGTGGAATGGGTCTTTTTTTTTTGACAAGTTTTCTCCCTTTTTAATTCAAAAAAATTTGTTGTAAACCTCAAATTGTCTATAATGGAATTACTACTCATTTCTATAAACCAAAACAGTATCATTCTGTCATGCATTCAGGTGTAATTGACACTCAACATGTGCTATACTTTGCGTCAGAAAATCTGAAAACAAAATTCTTGCTACGTAAACCCATGTGACAAATGCCTTAACAACGGGATTCCGACATGCAATTCAAAAGACACACGCATGCCATGTGCTTCAGAAATTATGACGGCGATTATAGCAACCTTCTCTTTTTTGTGATGGAGGGGATAGCTAAAGGTTTTTACAGAAAGTGTGCCACAATCACATTCACCAAGTACTTCCGTTTTTGGGCCAAAATATCGTTTTAAAAACTTAAACTGACCTGCATGGCAAATTTGGTTGCCACAGATGTATAACCAGGTGACAAGATAAAAAGTTCCCTCCAAGATCACAAAATTTCTCAAATAAGGTATTTCTTTAAAGAACAAAAACTTCCCTCCAAAATGGGAAATTTTTCAGGAATGTGGTTCCCAATTTCCAGGCATGGACTCTCAAAATATATGTTTCAATCGGAGGAGTACTTGATGTGTAACAAGCATCATTTGGTCAGAAATTGATAAGTTCAGTATGGAGTGATGTACATGTATGTTTGCAAAATTTTGGTTAGATGGGGAAACCCTGGGTAAACTAGCAGTCACAAAATGTATCTTGAAATACATTTAAAAAAAAAAAAAAATATAGGCTAAATGTAAGAAGAGATACGTACGATAGCAGCTTGCTTCGGGCCTTCTCGGCCTTCTTTTTGTGGATGAATTCCATGAGAACACGCTTGTTCTTGAACACGTTACCCTTGGCCTTCATGTAGAGAGAGTGGTACCTGTTGGGGGAAACAAAGAATAAACACTAGAATAAAATTCACAGAACTTTCAGTCTTTTGATTAATCTACGGGGGGTCGGGTAAAAGGGCTTGTCATTTTTTAAAATCTTGTTTTCCTTTACACATGTGGTGTATTTGTAAGTTAGTGAACATTGTCAAGTGATGGTAAATTTGCTCTACATGACCTCTGGGCATGGAATAGTAATATAGAGCCTCAGAATAGGATAGTTGCTTCAACCAACCTCAATAAGGCTGTCGAGTAGGGGAATCCGAACAACATATTCATCATTGGTCTCACAAATGTACCAAATTGACCCATAGGAGACTGGGCCTCTGTTTATGCACCAGATGTAATTCACCTGGCATTTTAATTGCAATTAGTGCATATGGGTGCCTGTTGGGCATTTAGTAATTCCTAACATTTGCCTCTAAGTGCCTGCTGGCCGGGCTAGTCGCCATGACTCACTAAGGTTTAAAACTTACAATGAAAGAATGCAATGACCACAAGGCTTTCATAACACAATGAGGTTTTGCAGTCAGACATATCTTCCAGGGAGGTCTGTCAGGGTTTTCAAGTGTCCCGCCTTATTGCCATTGGCGCATTGATTGGTCCGGTGTAATAATTCGCCTACACAGATAAAAAGCTAACGATTGATCGGGATTACCATAAACATTTATTGCGTGTGCTTGTAGACAAAATCCTAACAGATTCCAAGGGTCTGTGGATTTGGTTGACTCAGAGAGATTGTAGTCTTCTTCAATTACCATCGTTTATACCACAGACCCTGAGAGGGTCTAAGAAAAGTGCCGTCCAAACAGAAAATCGGCCGTGAAATTCGGAATTTGGCTGCGTAAAATACAGCCTACACGGCTGGCTGGCTGGCTAAGCCCACCGCGGAAAACAATCATTTGCTCATAACAAAAAATCGCAAGATAGGGATCAACTTAAATTTTGTGAATTTCTCCAGGATATCTAGTGAACCATGAATAAAACAGAAGGCGCTGGAAATCACGAAATGCACCTTAATTTTGAAAAGTAAAATGTGACTTGCCCACTGTCTGTTTGTTACAATTTAAGCACCTAGGACATGTTCATCAATGATTTGGTAACAAACCAGGTCCAAGTTAACAACTTTTCAAATGTGCCAGAAGTTTACAGGGATCAATTTGTTGTTTTCCCTCTACTACCAATGCGATTTACTTTCGAGTAGGGGAATCCGAACAACATATTCATCATTGGTCTCACAATGTACCAAATTGACCCATAAGAGACTGGGGCCTCTGTTTCTTACCAGATTCGACTGGTATTTTTTATGCAAAAATTTAGTGCCTATGGATGCCTGTTGGGCATTTAGTAATTCCTAACATTTGCCTCTAAGTGCCTGCTGGCCGTTTAGTCTGCATGACTCACAAAGGTTAATAAAAGATATTTAAATACCTTTATGATATAAACTTACAGATGCCTGTCAATCTTCTTGGCTTCTCTGTATTTCCTAAGAAGTCGTCTGAGGACACGCATTCGCCTGATCCAGACCACCTTGGTAGGCATACGAGCATTGGCTGTACCTTCCTTTCCTGTAAATAAAGAACATGTTATCCAATTGGTCAAAAATGGACACAGAACAAGTAGACTTGTGTGAAGGGTTGACCATTTTAAAGAAATGGGTACATATTTCACAAAATTTGCAGGAAACTAGTAACCATTCCATGTTCTAAAAGGGAAAAGGGTCCAACGATTAAATTAACACACTATTTCCTGAATTCAAATTAGGAAAACTCTATTCAAAAAACAAAAAACTCCTGTAAAAAAATAGAGGTCCATCCATAGCCAGGGGTTATGTGGGGCATTATAATCCCACCCCCAAATTCCAAAAGTTTAACTCGCTTGAGAATATTCCAAAAAAGTTGATGGTATTTGATATTATCACCTGTTTATTTTATTTAGTAACTGTACCTTGTGGCCAAGTTTTCATGCTTCTAACATACCGTATTGTTCCTAATAAACGCCCTGTGGCGGTGCATTTTTCAAAACAGGGGAGGGGCGTTTATTACAGTCCAAAATGGAAAGTCAAAAATCCCCGTAAAATCACCTTACACAGTTTATAAAAGATTACTGGGGAGTCCAGATGTCGTTATACACATGAAATCCCAACGAACAGCACTGTGTAGAATTAGCATTGATGACAACCGCGATTATGATATGGATTACGACAGTCCTGGCGATTAATCGTGCGATTTAGGTAAGCAACTCATTTTCTTGAACTGTTTTATCCAAAAATCGTAGGGGGGGGGGGGGGGGGGGGGGCGTTTATTAGAGCAGGGGCGTTTATTTAGGAACAACACCGTAATAGTATGGTGCAACACTACATGAGGTTTTTTTTGGCTATCATTCATCTTTAAGGGTACCATTTTCAAATACTACTCAGGTATTTGCCAGTGCCAACCAAATACCTCTCAGTCAGTGAAGATATTTACCTGTGCCCATATGGCGACCTTTCCTTCTTGCTTCTGCATTCTTGCGTACACGAGCACGCGAGTGCACTGATACTGGCTTACGGATAATCAGACCATCTTTGATCAGCTTGCGGATGTTTTGTCCTGCAAAAAAACATGTCAAACATAGTCAACAAAAATGTCTTGAGTCAATAAATGATCAGATCTTGAGTCCTGAGGAGCCCTACTTACTAACGGTCAGATCCTGAAATTTACGAATTTGCCAGGGCTTACATTCATCTTGCTCTTCCCTATAGTTACCATGGTGACAATTTTTCTAGAAGCTGCATCAGCCAAATGAATATCCCAAATCCCAGCCAGCCTTATTGATGTGTGACTAATATGCGAGCCTCAGAATCGGAAGTAGCTTCAACCAACCCCTCATGGAGCTGTCGAGTAGGGGAATCCGAACAACATACTCATCATAGGTCTCACAACTGGTTCCTTACTTAATTATATCACAAAAACACTGACCACTTATCTGTGGAATGCTGGTACTCTTGTCAAATTGGCCTCAAAAGCTAGACTAATTTTGAATGCAGAATGGATGTTTTTAATAGTTTTCTGTCACAAAATTTTCTCATTTCTAATTTCAATACATTTATAATTTCACCAAGTTTGTGTTGTGGCACCAGTCCAACTACATTGTACATCCCACTCAGGAGTCTGACATGACCAGAGGTCAAAAGGTTAGGCATTCTTCTGGTTAAAATGTTTCTGTCAACAGTGATGTGCAATTTCCCCACCATTATTTTGAAGTTAAATCATTTTTTTCCTTTCTAAATTCAGGATCGTGGTTAGGCAAATCTGCCATAACTAGGAAGAAAGGTCACTTGATGGTAGCTGATCTCCTATATCAGTTGAATAATGAGTATAGACACAGACATCGTCTTTTAAAGCCACTATCAGCGATTTCTTCACAATGTAAACAAATTGCGCCCCCGATTTTTCATCTTTTCATCAAATTCCATTTTTTTTCGCACTGTTGTGTTTTAAATTGTTGTAGTAAAGACCCCTGTAAGTGGCTAGGCTAAGCGGAACACGCCATATTTGTCAAGAAATTATGATTTTTATGCTTTGTTTACTAAAAAAGTCTAAAACGGTCGCAAATGGCATCTTCAAGACCACTTTTAGTGTCTGTTTTTCACAAAGAACAGTCATCTAAGGTGTTGATATGATCTACAATAGCAAATTTAGAGAAAATCTGCATTTCAAATTTGGAAAAAAATAGTTTTGCTCCCTCCCCTACAGCTCTCCTTAAAGAGCATTTGATAGCTCCCCTAATGCAGCTTTTAAGTGCATTGTTGGAGAGTGATTTGTAACTCCTCTTGGAAGATCACTTTGATGTACAATGCAGTGATAAATGTTCTTAAAGCGAAATGCCAGGCTAATATAATTTGCGCTTCAAAATATTATAAATACATTTTTGTTTCAAATGAATGTCTTTCAGTCAGAAAAATGACACTATATTATTGATATCAAAGTAAAACGTTTATAACATCTTCCGTATGATTGCAGCCATTTTGATCAGCCCACTAGAAAAATTGAAATCATGATGGTATAAGTACATAGCGTGTCTTGGAATAAGGAGCCAGTGAAAGACTAGTGAATGCCATAACCAAACCTTTTCAGCTATATTATGTTCAAGAGTCCGCCTCAGTTTTTAATCGATCGTTACTGCTTTCTACTGGACACACTATATGATCCGATTTTCTGACCAGCAGTACCCGAGACATTCCTTAGACACCTGTTTTTATCTATTGACGTACAAAGTCATACAACGTCACCAATGCCGAGCGACGTCACCAATGCCGACCATGGCGACCTCCATGGGCAACATTTATTAGTTAATTCTGCTAATAAGGCAATCTATATTGCAGTAGATATTATTTCTTTTCAGGACCGCAAGACCATTTTTAAAACATACTTAAATTAAAAATTAGCCTGTTAGTACACTTTAAATCACCTCTCAATATGCCTTAATTTGACATTAGAGCTTTAAGGAGAGCACTACCTCTTTTTTAAAAGACAGTATGTGCAGACATAGATCTACTTACAGCAGAACCAGAAAATGTTAAAAAAACAAATACTACATTTCCAGATTTTTAATGTTATGGCCAAATTTCCTGAATTCTGGAAATTTTCGTTAAGTTTTACATCCCTGTATCAGTGTTTACTTTTGATACACTGCTTCTAGATACTTACGTGAGTTAGCATTGGCGATTTCATTGATTTCGTTGGGGTCCAACCACACTTTATTCTTGCCACAATTTAGGACGCTTGATGCCAAGCGCTTTTGCAGCCGTAGGTTACTGAAATGCAAGAAAAAAATTGTATTACTGTGCAAACCATGTCTCATAACTTAAGACGTTAGCACACCACTGCCAGTGAACAAACCCTGATTTTAAAGCCACTATCAGCGATTTCTTCAAACCGTGTCCCCTATTTTTCATCAAAATTATTTTTTTTTGCACTGATGTATTAGTCTAGCAGATTTCATGGGTTCCCATGCACCCCCTTTAAAACTAAATTTTAATATGATTTTTAGAATCTCTAGGACATCTCCTCAAGAATTTTAATGTTACTAAAATCTTGAATCGAAAGATCAGTTATAAAGTGGTTTGATTTTGTTAAAAGGTATCTCAAATGATTCATCTCATCATAATCAGAAAATATGTAATTTGGCAATTTGTGATGTAGTTGTAACCGAGATATGGGTGAAAATGTGATAAAGGTCATTGAACTTTTGATTGGTCATTGTACAGGGGGTCAAATTTTCAAAATGCTTCAATTTTGACAAAATTGGTGTCAAATTGTAGGTATGAGCATGACCAATCTGGAAATGTACAGTTTCCATGATTTAGGATCTTCCGTTGTTTATTTTTTAGGAAAGAGACGACTCGTCCCTAATTCCCATGGATACAAACAGAGCAATCCATGATTTAGGATCTTCCGTTTATTTTTAGGAAAAGAGACAACTCGTACCCTAAATTCCCATTGGATACGAAACAGAGCAAATTGACAAGAGGTAAACATTTACACCTAATTTTATCACCCAACTAAAAACAGCCTTAGCTATATTGCAAAATACTTTTCGGGAGGCAGTGACTATATACCGGCGGCCGTGTATGTAAAACCCGGAGACTATATACACGGGCAACTTCATTTTTCTGTCAATAAACATGTGTTTGGCTTCTGATTGGCTCAGTGTAGCTTTTATAGGAGGGCGACGCCATGACTCATCAAAAATCACTAGCTTAAAAAAGTCCCAAAATACGATTGAAATATTCCATTCAGGTATAGCTTTCACCTAGCACGAATGGAAAATTACTTAAGTATTGAAGAGTGAAAAAACAATCTTAAATTAATCACTAGGTGAACCAATGTCGAAAGCAAATCGGCAAAGTTACAGACTCTTATTCATGCATGTCGGGGCGACATGTTCCCGGGTGCAATATTTGTTGCGTATCATACGATGGTGAGGAATGTCATAATGTGAATCAAAGTGAGTTAATTCAAAAATACAATTGCTGGGGTAGGTAGGGGGGTCCTGAATGGTTTATTTTTAATTATTTCACTATATTTCACTCACTGTATAATAGTAAAACCCAAAAGTATAAGTTATGGCCCTTTTAATAGAAATTTTTTTTAAATGACTTTTTAGTTTTTCCGCTTTCAGTGGACAGAAAACTGGAAGAAAGAACCCCATTCTCAAAGTTGAAAAAAAAAACATGTTTTTTCCACCTGTGGAAGAAAATGGCGAACCCTGCCTGAAATTTCATAATGCCAATTGAAATCTGGAAGGAAAAATGGTTTAACACATGATGCAGAAGACTTAAGGCATGCTACAATATAATGTTTATTTGCAAAAATAATGAATATTAATTTTTTAAGCCACTTGCAGCTGTACATGTTAGAGCAGAGCTGTCTGGTTCTTGGCTTAAATGGCACTTCACTACAACTCGTCATGACTAGATAGTCTATGATAACAGCAGCCCATAAAAAAAGTAAGACTATCTAGTCATGATCATCAGGACTAGACCCGAGGGGCGTTAACCCTGGAAATGGTGCTTACCAAAATCTAGGGGTTAAAAAATTGACCATAACTTTACCAATTATTGCCTAGAAGAGTTGTGCAATAATTTGTATTGTGCCTCACTAATGATTGGAAATCAGCAGCCTCAACGAAAAATAAACGGCATGATTGTTGACTTGAAGGCTGTTGCACAGTCGGGGATAAGCTCAATTTTTTTGGCGTGTCGCTTAATCGGGACTCGCCTAATACGGCGATTTTATTATCGCAAATTCTGCGAGGTTTGCTATTTTGAAAAGAAAAGCACATTTTGAGAAACGCACCATTGTCAGAAAAGAAAAGAAAGAATCATTCCGTTTCAATCAACTTCAGGGAAATCCCTTAGCCGAGGTTGCTCTGGATTTTTCCGCTACGATAGCCCCTACTATCTCCAATCTATTGTAGGAGGTAGGTCGGACGACGTGCAACGCTACGGAATGAGCTAGAAATCCCCAGTCACATCTTGAAATATAGTCCAAAAATGAGTGAATAAGGTCCTTTCATATAATGTGACCTGCTCCCATGAAATCAGGACAAAGTCGCCAGAGTACTTAAGACAGCATTCAAGCTTTGACTTACGTTAGCGGACACGGGCGTGAAAAAAATCCTTTGGGTGAAAACAGTCAAAAATTCTTGATTACTTAAATGTTTCTAAGGCCTAAAATGTTCATATTTCAGATTTTGGCATTAAATCCCTATTTTCACTGATTTTGAGAAAAATTCAGTTTTTTGGCCAATTTTGCCAAAAATGGGCCATTTCGGGTGACAAAAATGTTGACTTGCTAATTTCAGGTGAGTGTATAAATGAAAAATACCTAGTAGTGACTAATTCTTTATGCCCCCCCTACTCATGTGACAGGGTACATTGTAATATTCAAATCATTAAATGGGTCAATCTATTTCTTTATTTTTGAACCGGGTTAGAAAGTGGGTGGTCAGGGTGGACACTTGATTTGGGAAACCCACAAATCAATTTTCGCCCAAAACTTTGTGATAAAAGCATAACTCCTCAATGGTATGCGCTATGGTGATGCTTCTTAGGTCTTTTGTTCAGTATTTCAATAGCTAAATAGTGAGATCAACTTGACTAAGTTGAATTAATGAAAAAAAATAAAGTAGTAATATGTTACCCCTACCCCTAACATTGTGGAGGTGTGAAAAAAATAAGTCCTTCGCAAAAAAATAAGTCCTTCAAAATGGGGTTAAGGCTAAACAACTATAAACTTGCTATGCCAAGACCTCCCTCTAGAGCAAGTTTAATTTGTTTAGCCCTGAGAGTCCTGTTTTTAAGACTTATTTTTTGCGGCCGATTTTGTCAAATTGAGGACTTCGGGCAGAATTATGCCTGTACTGCTATGGTAGTGTTTTTTAATGGGGGCACCCAAAAAAATGGTGATTGTCACATTTATGGTTTCATGATCCATTTTCTGTCATACCTTTGAAAACTCCAAAACATTGTAATGATTTTGGGCTCATTATAAATAATTTATTAGTCTTCAAAATGATTGGTGATACAATCCAAAAACATCAACCACATTAGCGCACACAATTCAATAAACTTAATTAGCCAGGGGTGGAGGTGGTTCGGTTGCGGTGGATGAAGTTGCGGTGTGTACATGTTTTCAATGGGAACCACTTTGAATGATTAACATAAATTTAAAATAACAAAACAACATATTAAAAAAAAAAAAAAAAAAAAAATGGTAAAATCAATAATCTATTAGGGTTTCAGACCAAGTTGCCATTCAAAGATTAAATTCATAATTGATTAAAGTGGAACCATAGTCATGCACTTTCCTCCCTATACAATTCACATACATCCATTACGCTCTTTAATTGATGATAATGGTGCAATGGTCAATAAAAAGCTGGGCCATGAAATTTTCAGAAAAGTTAATGTACAATAGGTTTTATTTCAATCCTGGACCTCCTAGGAACATAATATTATGCAAGGATGGCGGACTTTGACCATGAATAGCGCCCTCACCTTGAATTTGGTAAAACCTGTCATTTTCATGAAAACGGAAGGTGGAATTGTAGTTAACCTGTAAAAATGATCATTGAACATCAAAACATATACCCACCCCAACATTTAAATCAACATTGTAGGGACATAATAAAATACTTGACCACAAATTGTTTTTTTTATACCCGAATCGCACAAATTTTTGAACACCCTGGTAAAATGAATTTGGCCCAAGATAAGTCATAACAAATACTATATTGCTGAAAGGTCTTCTTTTCCACATCACAAAATCCTTCCATTTTATTTCAAGTATCCTGCATAAGAATATGAAAGAAAAACAAAAATAGAGTTTAAAACTACCGTTGTGTGTTGTTTCAGTCCAAAAGTCCAACCCTGTAAAGAATTTATGGGACACCCTGTACAACATTCTAATCATGCGTAGTTGATTGCCCCACCTTATAAGCTTTCAGAAAATATACTTTCATACTTTTTTCCTCGTTCTTCTTCTGATAAAGACCTTTTTAAACTGCATTGTTATTTTTATAGAGAGGTTGATTTTTTTGGCAGAATGGTAGATGGGAGACACTATGGGTCCCCACCTTACAAAAACATGACCCTATGGGAAAAATTTTTCAAGTTAAAAAAAAAAAAAAAATGCCCCCATTTTTTTTATTTCAGATTCACGTTTCTACAACAAAAGTTCCACATCACCCTAGAAATAGCATTTTAAGAAGTATGATAGCTTTTCCCTTTTAGTTTCCACCATTCTGTCCAACCAAACGTAAGTCAAAGATTGAACGCCGGCTTAAATGGAAAAAAAAAAAGTAATGAGACCAATACATTGATGTAATCAATAGAAACAAAGAAATTTCACGGCATATATTGATTTTTTGATGGACAAAAGAACGTGCAATGTTTACAAATCCATTTTAAACTGTTTTCTCAGCTATTCAAATCTGCACTACCTCAACATGAAAATTTCCGACTTTTTCCGGGTTTTGTGGGAGGCAGTCACAATTTGTTTGTCCAACAATAGCCTCATCTTCATATACAAAGGTTTAACAAAAACCAATTAACTGTTTCAAGGAATTGAACACTGACAGAATAAATTTGACAAATCGCGGGTGACATATTTTATAATCTTAAATGTAACGGTGGCAAGCCTTCTGCCACATCCAGATAACACACCGAAAAGGGGATGAATGTAGTATTTCTGCCACCACTTAAAATTCGCAACATTTAACATGCTGTTTATTTCCCGTAAACGTTGCCGAATTTCGTAGCCTGTGGCAGAATACAACTAATTTCTTTCCTTCTTTTTCCCCGAAAAAAGGCTCTGAGCAGGAGCAGTAAGAGCAACTAGGGCGATGCACATCCACATGCCATTGGAAGTAATCACAGCAGCTTTTTGAGTTTACGATTTATTCCATTTTGAACTTGGATTTTTAAACAGAATCATTACGACTAAAACGGATTTAAAACGTGAATATAATATGACTCTAAGTATAATCTGAATGTTTTTTTTATAAAATTGGTATGATTTTTTAATAGGGTGAAATATCGCCCATACTTTCGTGCCGTCGCTCAATTGGGCAATCGCCCGATTGAGCGCTTATCCACCCCGACTGCACAGAATACTAAATCATCCGAACCGGTTTGGTAATCACTATTTAATACCATCATTCTGTTTCAATTGCATGAGGTTTTTCTGTTCAGTTCATCCCGACTAATAAGGCACCACAATGGCTGCCACAACAAGGCACAATACTCAGAAACTCATTGACATCACTCATATTGAACTTCAAAGTTCAAACTTCAAGTCAACTTCATGAACTTGAAATAGGTTGTAAAGGTGTGATTTAGAAGTTGTTTTTTCCAGCTTTTAATTTTTTAAATGAACATCTTGTGCAAAAGAAACAAGGGACACCAAAATTATCGATAGGGGTAAGCGGTTGTTGTGGAGTCATTTTATGGCCAATTTTAATGTGCTCAAAAATCGCATTATTTTTTTTTTTTTTTTTGTCTTTCTTTTGGTTTCGTAAAAAAATGATAAAAAAGGCCATATTTGAGAATTAATTACTCAAAATCACTTCCGATATGGGTATGAGAATAGTTTTTAGTGTAGTTTCTACTTTGTTCTGATAAAATACCCAAGTTTCATGAAGAGTGCGACCAATCGTTTGGGAGAGTAACAGGCTTTGAATTTGCAAGTTATGCCTATGTTTTGGATTACCCCACAATGCATTGCCGGCATATGGTCCCCGGGGGAAATTCAACCTGACAAACCGTATGGTGAGTGTATTACAGAAATACCAATTATAGGATTTGAAATGCCCATTTTATTAATTCTATCAAAAGCAGTGAAACTGAAATTTGGTCTATTAGTTCATTATTGATGCTTAAAAGATTTCATGAAAAAAAAATTGCAGAACGTTCTTCAAGCTTAGGGTGTATTTGCATATAATTACCATATTAGGTAAAAATTAGCAAAACTATTATGGATTATAGATTGGAGGGTTTTTGCTCCACAAGTATTTAAAACATAGAAAAATACTGACAAAAAGAGTTCTACTGTCTAAATTGACAAAGTTACTACACGTTTCATCCATAAATATGGGTTTATTTCCCAATTTTCTATGGGGAGAGAAATTACATAATAACTCCATGATAACTAACATACATGTAAGAACCACTCAATTATGAGGAAAAAATTGCCAGCATTGTTTTTGCTTTATGCAAGAAAATTCCTATTTTGTATATAACCCAGGAATATTATGATAATAATAACCAAAACAACAGGACTAATGAAAGCCTGTACATTCATTATCAATAATACATGTATTCCCGGTCATTGCACAACTTGCAAAATATCCCCTGGGGATTTCACGATGTTTATATTTAGGTCATTAAATTTGTCCCATGATCTTGGAACGCTGTGAGGGGATGCAAAAACAAGGAGTAGGCACGGAGTTTGTACAAAGGGATACTATATAAAGAGTTTCAATGAATAAATTTGTTGGGTAATTTGTTTAAATTATGTAATACATTGTAAGGGTGAATTTTTAAAATATTGGACATGATGAGGTCATCATATCAAACAGGGACGGAATGATGAGAGCGCAATGCAAAAAGTAAAGGTAGTTCAGGTCTTTAAGTGTGTGTGGTGTGTGTTGTGTTGTGTGTGTGTGTGGGTGGGTGTGTGTGTGTATGCATGGTTGTATGGTGTGCCATGGGTCCCGGGGTATGGGTGCAGTGTTTGTAAGCAGGAAAGGTGTGAATGAAATAGTGATTATTTGAGTGTGTGACATGGGGTGTGCAGATGTGGGAAGTTAGTATGAATGGGTTTGCATACAGTATTATGTGCATGGGCATGTGTAAATGAAAAAAAAAATACAATCATACCAGCCGACGTCCTCAAACAGCAAAATTTAGATTGTACTGTCTTGAACTCCAACAAGCTTAGGCCCGGGAATATATGGACACAAGGTACATGTAATTTCAATGGAGAAGGTTTAGAATATCCACTATATATCTAAGGAACTATCAATTGAAAGACCTGTACTGATTATTTACCATAGCGCTAAATATTTATTTTAACTGCGCAAAAACATTGAAACCCGCCTTTGAAAAGAAATGAAATAAACAAACACGTCAGCAAAGGGACCGTAGTCTACTGCCTCGCCACGGCCCGAAACGGCATGACCTGCACTGACCTGGCTACAACGTGCGTGATATAGAGATAATACCAGTGCAAGGCTGTTACTGCTGGTGCAATGAAATGCAACCCAAATATCAATTGATCATGAATTTCACCTCTATTTCATGTCAAGAAACTTTAAACAATATATGACCTATTATGTCTACCGCGGTCATACAATAGTGATAGTAATGAGAGTCTTTCACTTTGAGGAGCTGTTTTGGAAAACTACGAAACACGCGCATCCCAGCATGATACACGCGGCATGAAGTATCACTGTATTCGAGGCATAGTTCCCGGGGGCTCACACACGTGTCACTCTCATGAGGCATCTGGCAACTCTAGCGCGAATGGTCGAGTGCAGCTTCCTATTGGAAAAGCGGGGGGGAATATATGGAAATATGGGCGGGACCAAAATGTTTTAAATCGCACCGGATATCGGACCTCTGACCTCAATATGATGCAATAGACAAAAAATTAGATTACAAACAGAGGCTTTCTAACGGTGTATCACACGCCTTGTTCAGGGTTAGGGAAAAGCAAATAGAAATCAGTGAATTTTTAATAAACTTTAAAAAAGACTTTCCGTTATGTATAGAAAAAGCTGAAATTTCGCTCCATAAATACTGAAGATGTATAAATAATGCTAAACACAAAAAAGACTTCTTGGTTTTATCCGGGTACGATTTGCCGAAGAAAAACGCGAGTGGGAGGAAAAAAACCGGGGGGGCCATGACACAGAGAGTGTAGGGTTTCGCGGTGGTACTACGCTTGGTGAGTGCCGACTTCAAACCATCCAAAAATGTTTTTAATTTGGAATTTGGTCATTTTTTCGATATCTATAGTAGATTTCATTCTTTCTGAGTTCACATGAAGTTTTGGAACCTATTGATAATGCCTCAATATAGAGAAGATTTTTAAAAAGTGTATTGTTCGTGATCGCCACGACTTGACCATTAGCGCATAGGTGTAAGTGACGGGGCTCGACGTGTGCAATGAACGGCCACACCTACTGCAACTGCCTGAACTAGCGTTAAATCAAAAATTTCAAATTAATTTCATAAAATACAAATGGTGTTCACTGGATAGATATACTATCCCTGTTAATAATGACATGTCAACCACATCTCTAAGATTAGGAATAGTGAAGATTTTTGAAAGAAAACATTTGGAAAAGCAAGCCTCTACCTACCATTCAAAATCTGCCTCCAGTAAAACAGGACAGCAGCAGAATGTAAGAAGTGTATGCTACCTACCCTAACCATGTGAATTATGGGAGTGCGATGTTGCCAAGACGCGTATATTTTTCAACCTACTGCATGTCACCAAATGTGTATCGATGTTGACATGTGGTGTAACGACCTTGGGCTCTCCCAGTGTATAATTAAACTCGGCGGACAATGCCAATTTTCGCTGGTAACAAATAACAAAAACCAACGAGTTGTCGGACCATTGCGCAAGTATAATGGCTTTCTCGAATCGCCGAGGTCAAATTCCATTGTGCAAACAATATTTACGAACTTCGGAGGTTGTGCATTTACTACGGTGTTAAACGGTCCACGTGTCTTAGCCAAACTACCAACAAAGCGGACCACGTGGCAACGCTTTAGTGACGCCATTTTGGGAAAAGGAAAAATTTCATTATGATCTTTGCATTGCTAAACTATATCAACAAACTAATGCCTGACGATGTTCATGGATGTATAGGATCATTTTATATTCGATGATGCCATGGGGAAATCAACGAAGAGGTATGTAATTTTAGGGTTAATTTGAAGTAGGCGGTTTAATGGGGGGGGGCGGTTGGTGGTGGTTGGTAAATAATACCAAACAGGTTATGCTGTAAATTCGCTGGTGCCTGTTGCATTGGGTTTCGTTATGCTCAGTGGTGAGACACCATAGTCGCAAAGGAACCAGCGTTAGCTGTAACTGCAAAAGGTGATCAATTGCGCAAGCAAGTGCGAATACTGCCAATAAGATAACATCTTGATCACTCCCTCGGCCCCCAAATGATTTCCCAATGCACAAATTATGCGAGGGGGCCGAGGGAGTGGATGTGTCAAGCTTCTTCTTATTGCCTGTCCACCACCAAGCAATGTTGAATTTTAAAAATGGCGCGTATGTCGCCCACATTGTCCTTCGATATACGTGAATACGTCAAATTTTATCAGCTACAGCTACATTTGTTAATTTTATACAACAGCAAGCAAAAATAGGGTGAATAAAACAAAGACCAAGACCCAAGACCCCCGCACATATAAAACAAAGACCCCCTCACCTATAAACAACAAAGGACCCACCTAAAACTGGTGTAGTAAGTATGTATAGGTGTATGGGCATGTGTGTAGGTCCGTATTGTCGATTGTGTAGGGGCGTATGTAAAGGTGCGTATGGGTTGAAGAACTTTTAGTTAAGTATTATATAAAAAAATTTGAAAGTGATGACGTCACTGCTGACGTCATTTAGAGGACTTTTTAAATTTTATTATTATAGGATTTTGGGTATTGCTAGACTTCCCTATACAAAAAATCCCATAGAGAATTTTATTTTATTTAATGTTTAATTTGTGGGCTTTGGTTATTTTTTTCTAGTTGATTTATTTGAATTAGTTATATTTATTTTTTTATTTTAATTTATTTGCTATTATTTTTTTGTCTGTGTTTTAAGTATTTTCTTCATAGTTATTTACATTTATAAATTTATATTTAGTGAGATTTATTTTTATTAATTTATTTAATTCATTATATAATTTATTATATTTAAATAATTGACTATCAGAATACCATGGGAAAACCCTGCTTGCACCAAAAGGATAAAATAATATTTTGCCACAAAAATCAGACGAAAAAGTCCCAATAAAAAACCACTTTGTATAATTTTTAAATACATAGCATTCATAAATAAATATAAAATATACGAAAATATAACTGAAGAATAAAAATAAACGAAATAAATAAACAAAATAAAAAAAACTAAGAAAATAAAAAATTTGGAGTGTTTTTTTGTTTGTTAAAAATAAATAACAAAATAAATAGTTGAGGGGTCTTTTTTTCTAGTTGAGGGGGGGTCTTTGTTTTATAGTTAGGGGGGGTCTTTGTTTTATAGTTGAGGGGTTCTTTGTTTTACAGGTGAGGGGTCTTGGGTCTTTGGGTTTTGGGTGTCTTTGTTTTATAGTCACCCCAAAAATCAAATGAAAAATAGGTGGGAAACAAGAGGTGGTTGAGATATGTTCGAGGGTTTTCTGCAGCCAAACGGCAGCCAAAGTTAGAAGTACACGGGACTACCACCGCCAGTGAAAGGCTGGGTCTAGCCTAGTGGCAGGGTCTGAAAGAGGGGTGGGGGTAATGAAAAGTAGTGAAGTAGTGTTTCTTTTTAGGGAAGTTCTCTCGATTTATAGTACTGGACCGTTTGGGTTGGGAGGGCGTCGGCCCTCTATTAAAAATAGTCCAGTCTCAGTTTTTGATGGGGAAGGGCAAAGACAATACCACAGTTTGACTCTATATTAGTATTAATTACACACAAGAACACCCTCACACATCACGCACACACCAACATATACACACATACATTACACACACACGCACATATATATACCACCACATACACACAACACACACACCATTTTATAATTTATATAGATATAGCCTTAAAAACTCAATCGGACTTGTTCAACCTGTTTTACGCCAATGAGGCAACTTAAACAGTTTCTTTCGGCGTAATAGAAAAAATTCAGTTTTGTAGCCTAAAACTGTGAATGATCGCTAATATATAGCTCATTATCAGATGACGTTCATATTTTTGTTTCATGACATCCTGAACACTTGTTGGCCAAGCACGGATTCATGCACCAAAACACTTCACGTTACGCCAAACCAGGCGGCTTGCGGTCGGTCCGTGGGGACATCCGGTTTGCCAGACAATTCACACGAGGTTTTAAAGCACCCGACTCCATATTTATTTGAAACAATCGTAGGAAAGAATTTAGGTTCTGCACAGGCTACGAATTCGGCAACGTTGACGGAATAAATAACTTTATGCATGAAGATGTAAAGGGCCGAGTTTTCTAGTGTGGCAGAGGTGCGAAATTTAATCCCCAATCGCTTAAGCACATCGACATGGAAGACAACCAAAAAACGTGTTGAGGACCAGTTAAGATTGCTTTTGAAGGCGATCATGAACATATAATGGTTAGGGGAATAATGTTACTCTATTGGAATACCATTCGAATACCATCGACGCGGACTAATTTCACACATTTTCGAGAAATAGAAATAAAACTGGCCGATTTCAATGCAAGTCTTTTTTAACGAAACTTTTCGGCCATCGTCTTCGACACAGAAATTCGAGTCACTTTAACCTCCGATTGAATAGAAAAACCTTCGGATCGACCATGTGGCAAGTCTCTCTGGGTATGGAATAATGTTTACACTACATATAAAGCAGTCTTAATGATAATACTAACAAAACGGTTCAGGGAAATATCGCTGGGAAAAGAATTTAAGTATTATGCCACACAAGTACGAATTCGGCAACGTGAACGGAATAAACCCGGCATGTTAAAGGGTGCTGAATTTTAATTGAAGCTGGTGGCAGAATACTAAATTATCCCAATTATTATCGCAAAGTTGAACACACTTGAATTGCGAAATAGCTGCCGGCTCTCTTAACGGATTTTGTCGTATGCTGCCAATTGTCCACCATGAATGAGGTAAGGACGCCAACACTCCGCGGGTGCCTGATTTCCGCTTTAGCTGAACTTCTGAAGTCATCTACACACTAGAAATGAGGATAAGGATAATTCTGAATGTAATAAAATACAATACATGAGGACTCGGTCTGGTACGCCTGAAATTTTAGTATGACAGCGTTTTACTTCGGGATGTGTTTCGAGTGCGTACGGCAAGTTTCTAAGTACGTCACGTCATGATGCAGTACTCATAAATGGTCAGGTTGTCGAATTCTGATTATACGCGAAGGACTTCGTGGTTGAAACCTCGATTCCTTCCTAAGATTTTTATTAATTTGCTGATTAAATATACAGATGGATACTTTAAATCTAAATTACACCACAGGTACTACAAAGTTTAAGGTGAAACACGCTTTGTTGGTAATTTAGTTATATTTAGTCTACTTTACCTCATCTGAAAAGATGGCTTGCACGAGGGGAGGAGCCAAATACCGTCGATTGTGCAATAATAGAGTAATCCTCCGCTGTATTTTTAATGCTCCATAAGGAAACAAATGCTGGAAAATTGAAACACACAAAAAATTTGAAAGTAACCAAAATCTGGAAAGTATTAGGCTTCATTATAATTTTCACATTTATATATAAGAAGGGGGAAAATTATCTGGTTAGCAATGCATTGTTTTCTCGCATATCAATACGCTTAGTTCTCTGAGATTTTGGCCCGAAATTATGCTCCAGGACTAGTGGTCTGGAGCATAACGGTCTGGAGCATAAATAAATCTGGAAAAAAATTATGTCATATATGTCCTGGAGCCTAAATAAAAAAAAATATGGTCCAGGAGCATATTGAATTGCTGAATAAGGCTCCTGGAGCATATTTGACCTCACCAAACCTGCCTGCGTAAGAAGGCAGAAACAGAAGTACAAAAATCTTCCATGCTCGATTTTCAGCGTGAATATTTTGATGTTACCAAACATATGGGGGCTAGTGACAAATGGAATTCATCCAAGAAAGCTTAGCCCCCCTATCTCAAATTCTGCATGGAAAAAGTTCCATCCAGATGTCTTCATCGGTATACAATCTGCCTTGGTTTACCTCACAGCTACGGCGCCAGTGTAGAAAGAAACAGAAGTGTCTAATAAAGCTAAGAAAAGTGGGAACAGCGCTGAGTGGAAAGCTTTTTATACCGAAAGGAAGCGCACCAAAAAGAAACCTACGTGCTGTCGTGAGAAACCTGACCACAGAGAGAGAGTTCTCGAATCATCTTAGAGAAAATTCCAACGTAGCCTTTTGGTCTACGTCAAAAAACCTTCGGTAGAGAAGTGGCGGCCGCCCACGGGGGGGGGGGGGGGGGCATTTGCCCCCCCCCCCAAAAAAATAAGGGATTTTGGGCCAAAATTCGGCGATTTGGGGCCAAAACTCACCAAATTTTTGGGAAAATCAGCGCTTTTGGGCCCAAATTGTTAAAAATCTCCAAATATTTGATACTTTGCCCCCCAAGAATTTCCCCACTTTGCCCCCCCCAGAATCTTCAATTTTGCCCCCCCCAGAATTTCACCTTTGCCCCCCAGAAAAGAGGTCTCGCGCCCCCCGCCACTTCGTAGAGAGAACCAGGGCATTGCCGATTTAAAGTGTAATCATCCGCAGGGAGTTACTGAATCAGCAGTTCACCAGTGTTTTCACGCAAGGAGGGGAAGGCGTGCCGACCCAATCCTTGGGGAAATCTCCGTATTCAAGCATTCCAAAGTTGACATTTATACATCAGGGAGTGAAGATCAGTTGAAACGTCTGACCAGCAAAGCACAAGGACCTGATGATATAATTACCACCTTGTTTTTGAAATTAGTTTCTCACCAGAACTTGATCAGTTATCAGAGAACTGTTCCAGCTTTCGGACACCGGGGAAGTTCCAAAAAAAATGGAAAAGGCCAATATAACAGCGCTCTTCAAAACGGCAGTTCGATCTGAGCCAAGCACTTATCGGCCTTTCACTCACGGTGGTCACTTGAAAGATCTTAGAACACATGTCATAGCCACGGTCCATGGGTCACTTGGAAAGTAACAAAAGCAACAAAAGCCTCACCGATCAAAGCAGGGTTCAGGCTAAGCGTTCTACTGAGGGACTCAAATGATCCTTACTAATTCATGACATTGCATGCCTACATCTCAAATCTGAAGAAAGCAAGTCGAATTGTTGCTAACTCGAAGTTCACAAAAAGCTTTCGACAAAGTACCCCAACCGCAGATAATCCACAACTGAAAATATTACGGCATTGATGGTACAATTTTGAAATGGGTTGCAAAACTTCCTGCTGAACCCATTTAGTTCTGGTCGATGCCAAGCATCATCCCCAGCTGCCAGTCCACTCAGGAGCCCACAAGGCACAGTACTGGACATTTGGTTTTTACTTTACATCAACGACCTGCCTCATAAATTGACCTCAACATTGCCGTTGTTCGTGTGATTGTCTCCTGTAATACACTGTTAAAATGTTCCTAATTTACCAGACTTTACCTTTTAAATTTACGGTAAACCCCAATGATTCAATAATCTTCACACGTTAGTATATCTACATAAAATTATATTTGGAAGCAGAAAAATGCAAATAAACAGTGGCTAGAAAATAATTTATGCATATTTGAAAAAAGATGTATTTATACGCTGACCGTTATTATTATTTCCGTAATATACGTTCTTTGTATTTACTGTTTTTAATGTAAGAATCTGAACTATGAATCGTTTTTTACCTTATAAAAGGTGTTTTAAATAACGTCGGAAGTAACGTAATTAAAAAATTAATCTTGTTTGCCTATGCATTTTAAAAATAGGTTAAACAAAAACTCTTGTAGAACACTCGATTCCTTCTTTTGTATTATATTTAGTTAATTTGACACCCCTACATTTAGATATATTAAGTTTAGCATATGATTTGTAAGTCATGTAGTGTAGTGGATAAGAGTAGCGAATTGTAAATCTACTTAGGCCCCTGCCACACTCGAAGACGATGTAAGGTACATATTGTAACGACCCTCATATTACTATTTGTGGTTATCTATTTAAAGTTGAGCAGTAATAACTTGCATCATTTATACACTAAGTTACGTGCTATAGGCCTACTCAAGTCATTTGCTCGCTCCCCGCCCTTGAACGTGAATTTGCCCCTCCGGACATTAACCTGTCCAGGTAACAGGTAGGATCATGCACAGTGTTGCCCCTTTCTGAATGATTTCTTTGTGATTTTTATGCTAGAGCGCCCTCAAATGTATTGCACCAATGCTGAAGGTGCGTTTCTTATGTATTCCCTTTATTATCAAAACGTATAAATATTGGGCTCCAACTTCAAGTGTGAACACAGCCGAGCCTTAGGGCTCAAGAGTGGTGGATAGGAGATGAATCCGGTGACTTACTGTTGGGATATGTAGTACTGTTACACTCTTTACTTCATCTAGCACAGTTATACTAAGCTAGTGTCGTATTGCGGTGTATCACGGGGCATATCCCCGATCTAACCCGATAACTCAGCTTGCGGTGGGTGTAGAGCGTAAGTCATGGTAGGTTTGAACCCCCGCGAGATTCTGTAGTACTGCACTGTACTTTCTACTGCTACCTTGCCATAACACTGGTGGTGGTATTGAGAGTACAGCACGGGGAGATCTCCGGCTTAACCCGATAGCTTTCAGCTTTGCGGGGTTGGGGGTGGGCTGTTAGGACAGGGTTCAAGCTCGCTCTTTACGTGATCCTCCGAGCCCCGTTACCAATCAACCTAGGTCCCTCTATCCGAGAGTACACTCTGCACGATACTACATGATAAGAGACACGGTCATTTCATACCAAGTGCATGCTTGAAGAAATAAAACAAGATATAACAGTTTAAAAGCAAGTTCTCCATACGTGTCTAATTTTGTCGTGACGTCTGCACTTTCTAATAGGCCCCACTCGGCATAAACGTTACAATCTTGTCTTTATGCCTTTCAATACCCTGGGTTATGTCAAGTGCAAAAGTTGCAAATTTGATGAAAATGAAGAAAATCCATAATAACAATTTCTTTTCCTAAATATCAGTGACCAGTATATAGAGTATACATCATGCAGCACTGACTCGAGCAAATAATAGCACTGTTGATATCCAGTACATCCGCTCGGTATGCAGAGAGCAATTCAAAGCACTCAAATACTTTTAAACTGTATTGGAAATAACAATGGCTCTGTACTTCCAGTAAAAAGATTTCAGGTGCTCATCACCAGTTTAAGATCGAGCCATTTTTTCATGACGCAAACCACAGATAGATCGGCCTCTTCAAGAATAAAAAAATCTAGGTTTCTACGAGCGTCTCAATAAACTTTGACCATATATTTCATCATTTTTCCGAAAAGGAAACACAGATGAACAAAAAATCATGAAGCAAGTTGTTTTGGACAGACTGTGACCTAACATCTTTGTGACAGAAAACAAAACTTAACCTTACAGAACTTGTCGCGTAACCCCATTTATTTTTAATTTACCGTGTTGTTAGCATAGGTCTCCTAGACCCCCTCTTTTGTATTTTCTAAATACTATGGCAAATTGAATAGAACTGGGAGTATCGACCAATAAGGTATGGATCTTGGTTCTGCACAAAATGTTAGGTCACAACTTACCAAGCAACAATCCACGTGAGTATGGTTCACATTAGGTTCTTTTTCAATAATGATGACAATACAGTCAAAATTATTGAACTCACAGTAGAAACTCAAAGTTTAATTTTCGGCGCGAACGAGGCCAGCTCATCCAAACTTGGATAGACGTTTCATATAGTACGTCCAAGTAACAAAAGAGTTGCCATTGATTCCGTCCTGCCGCTACTGCAAAAATCATACAGTGCACAGGACGGGACTCAAAGGCAATGCTTTCATTTGCGTACGTGAGAATCTATGTGAAACGTCGACCCAAAACTGGGCGGGGGTAACCAGTCTATAACACCTGACATCTTTTCAAATGCATAGACAGTAACAAAGGCTTTGCAGTTACAAATAAACAAAGGGGAATCTGAAGTCACTTAATACCAGGTGGATTTACTTGTAATAATGCCATTATTTGGCTTGAGTCAATGTAACATAGTGTATGTCCCTTGATCAACGGATGATATCAGAAAAAGAAATTGAGATGGCATTTTTATTCACTTTCATGAAAATGTGCAACCTTTACAATTGCACCATAACCAATAAATGAGTTAATTTATAAATTTATTATTATTTATGAGCGACGAAAAAATGGTTTTTACTTCTGCGAAGCGATGGGTAATCAAAATGAAACATTTTTCCTTTGATCCCATGGCAAACCAGATGCACAGTCAATCCTGTTTTTTACAGGTTATTTTTAACAGTGCACCCATATCATCCGATTCCAAGATAAGTCTAATCTTCAGAATGACCTTCCACATGGCAAGAAGATGGTTAAAGAGCATGGCACAGTGAAAAAATGCGCCTCAAGATTTTTCAAAAATCCGATATTTTTGCATGGGGTAATGTTTTATATACAGAGTCCTCACACGAAATGATTAAGCCAAATAGCTTTTTATGGGTAAACAGAACGTTTTATAATTTAACGAGCGTAATTCAGCAGTACGACGAAAATGGCCGTTTAACACAAGAACCCCGGCACCAGTGGACCTGTAAACAGGAGGGGGGGGGGGGACGGGGGGGGGCAGGGGTTTCCCCTGACGACTTTGGCCGGATGGGGGGGGGAAAAAATTTGCAAAAATCATGCAAATCAGCGTTTTAGCCTATGACCGGGAAAAAATTCGCCCCGTTTGCCCCCCCTGAGAGGGAAAATTTCCCAAGGGACTGAGAAATTTACCCCTCAGAGCGGGCAGGTCCGTTACGCCACTGCCGGGACAAGAACACGCACGCCGTACTGCATGTCCCACGCTATGCACACTGTTTGAACTCGTCATAACCTTTGTGGTTTTAATTATCAGTGAGTACGAGTAAAAATATTCATGTAATATTCACATTTGTTGCTTAAAGTTATGGAAAACTTAAAAAAGTTGGCCTACAAATACCTGGATGTCTTATCCTAATCATCAATAGTCCCTATCTGTTTTGGGTATGTTATTTTATGTGTAAAATATATCTTTGTTCTTCAATGGCCTAGACTATCATTTGAGAGCAAATTGAAGAAATTTCATATTTTGGGAAAATGTGCCAGTGCCTCATCGTCTTAATGAATCAATCTATAGCAAATGTAGCTAAATGGTGCCACCATGTCCAGTTCATTTCTAGAACTCATACTAAGAAGATCTATAAATTTGGGGCAAGACTTGGACAGTGTTAATTCTCATCCGTATTTGGGGGTACCAATCCTCAAACACAATCGAGCTGGGGTATTTAGACTGGTGGAGCAGTAAAAAAAGGCCCAAATGTTAGCTCAATGGGGAGCTGTAAAAAGAAATCTCTGGAGTTGTAACGAGAAGGTGAAGGTCACTGCCTACAAAGCCATTGTCCGCCCCACCGAATCTGCGTAATATCTGGGACCCCCATAACCGGGGCAGCCTCGTACTCCGGAGGGAGTCATAAAAACAAGATTCTCGCTTTGTTAAGAGGGAGAGTACACAAGAAGAGAAGGGTACAATGATGGCTAATGACGAGTTGGGACTGGATTGTCTTTCTACTGACTATGAGGAAAATTTCAAGAGTTACCATGTTTTAGAAAATGCGTGCATGGGATAGTGGGTACATTGATCTAGATAAAATAGCCAGAAAAATACTAGGTCTACCAGGGGACACGACCTGAAATTCCGTGAAATTGGTGGAGAGTTTTTACATGGAGAGACTCGTTTTTCCCAACAACAGTGAAAGATTGGAATGTTCTTCCGCGACTGTCGTCATGTTCAAGTTTGGGCTTCTCTTCAGTAAAATGTACGGTTGTCCGAACGGACGCCCACATTACACAAAAATATTTTGCCACCAAATGTAAGTATTACATGCAACCCAAAAAATATTTTCACACTCTGCATGAGATTATTTACACACAACAGAAATATTTTCACACCACGGAATTATACCTTTACAACAATACATTCACACATGGATGAATTATTGAAACACTTCAACTTGAGTAAGGTACACACAATGCCGTAATATGATTTACACAGCGCAATAATCGATTACCACAATAATTTATCACACACGCCAATACTATATTAACAACGCAATCAGATCATTAAACCATGCAATAATTTATTAACAACACAATAAGCCTTTTTTACACAATGCACATCATTTGGTACTCATGCATGCAATTATTTTTCACAATAAAGAAATTAATAACACACTCCCGGAATTTTTGCGCAATGCAATAATATTG
>JAMKCH010005705.1:0-33005 GCA_023653785.1 Ophioderma brevispina
CGATCATATTTGGACACACATGGGTCGAGTCACCAGCTAACATTCGTGCTCGTTTCGAGCAGTCTAAGCTAGTCTAGTTTATTTTTCGTTGTTTGTACCTTGCTTCAAAATGCTACAAGTGCCAAACTCTTGCTCCGATTGCAACGAGAATTAGCCACAAGAACACTGACCCAAGCTTTATATAAGGTGTTCAGTTTTGTCCGAGGGTTCACGTAGTGTCAATAGAGGTCATATTCTCTCTAACCCCCTTTTCCTTCTCATGTGCTATCATGTGCATTCGGTCACAGTCATTAAGGGGTCAAAAATTAAAGGGCAGTCTATTAACCCCTCTTAATATTTCAAAATGCTGCTTGTGTTACACGGTTGGTTTGATCTTAACCAGACTTAATCAGAATAACCCTTGACCCAAGTGTCACACAGGGTGTTCACAGATTGGGGTCAAAGGTCACACAGAGGTCATTACAGGCCAGTCGCTCTTACCCTCCTTTTTGCTTTTTATGCCACAAATCAATTCCCAGGTCAAAATTCCAGTTGATCCCAGTTGAAAGTTGTTCCATTTTCCGTGACGGAACTAACGGTCAGTAAAAAACCCTAGTTGAAAATTGTTCCATTTTCCGTCATCATGGTCATGGAATCAACTGATTCAACTGGATATTCAACTGCGATTAACTGGATTTCAACTGGTTCCAGTTGAAACCTGTTCAACTGGGATCATCACCTGGAATTTTGACCTGGGTTGCTTATATAATCACTAGACTTGGTCAGAAGCCAGAAGAACCGCTGACCCAAAGCCCATATTGGGTGTTCACAGATTCGGGTCAAAGGTCACGTCACTGTGGGCGTTTAAAGGGGCATTCTTTGAAAATCTATAAATTCTCTCTTATGCCACATCATTTGCTATAATCACCACACTTGGTCTGAACTGCTGACTCAATGCCCTCATGGTGTGTACACATATTGAAGTCAAAGGTCATGTGGGCAGCAAGTGGTCACCGCACAATCAGATCGAGAGTTCTTTCTGTCAATATACTTCTAGCTCAGGAATGGCTTGACCAATAGTGACAAGATTTGCACCAAATGACCGCTGAGTGAGCCATCACCTGCCACATGACTGACCCCAGTCAAGGTCATCTAGAGGTCACAAGTGTGATTTTGCTTTAAAATATATCTTCTACAAACAACCAGTGATAGTAACATGGGTCTGTCATGTGACTCGACATTGGTGTCTATTGGGTGTTCACAGAATTTTTATCAGAGGTCATCAAGGGGTCATTTCCGGTCCGAGTACAAGTCTTCAAAATGTGTCTTGATCTACAAACATGCAATGATGATATGATTTGGTCATGTGACTCGGTATAAGTCAGTGTCTATCGGGTGTTCACATGATTTGGGGTCAAAGGTCATTAAGGGGTCAAAACGATTTACCAAAAATAATTAAACATTGCTCAGCATATGGGTCAAAGGTCATTAAGGGGCACTTAAAGTTCATTAAGGGTTTAATGTGAATAAAAAAATCATTTGTTATATGCAAGGTAGCATGGTCCTGTAACGAATGCATATGAAGCAGCTCTAGGCACATGTGCTCTGCGGGGGGGGGGGTAATTAAGGTGGCACTTCCTGTCTTTGGTTAACAGCACCATTTTTTTTGCAGAGCACCCCCCAATTTTGCAAGAGGTTTTCGCACAGTTGCATTGGTACCTGGCAAGTTAACTATACCTGTGAATGGTAAAGCTTGAACATGTTTAAGGATCGCAAAATGAATTTTGTAATTAGAATAATTTATTTTGGAGATCTCCGATAATAATTCAACAGCTGCTGGAAAGGTCCTTCCAATATGATATAGCCAGGAAATAAGTGTACATGTCTACGCTCATCTATTAGTTGTTCGGTTGGATCAGGCAAGTTAAGAGGTCATTTTTGTGAGGGGGTAAATTTCCGGTAAATACAATAGGGATGCGATTTATTTACAAAGTTGCTTCATGACAATCACACTTAAGACACTATCAGTGATTGCCTAAATCAGCAAATCGAAAAAATCATCAAAAATCAAATTTTTGTCATGTATCAACAGGACAGGTATCCTAACATCCCTGCAAATGATAAGACCAGACAATCCTACTAAGGACATAATCGAAGATTTTATTCCTTACTGTCCGAACGGACACTTACTACCACACTTAATTGAATGTAGGAATGTAGATCTTGGAACATCTGCGTTGTCTTCTTGTTTCTTTTTCGGTCAATTCTACAGCTGGAAAAGGTAACTTATGAGAATTCGACAGACTTATCCTTCACTTTGAAGCTATCGGCAAATTTCAAATATTTTTCAAATCATCACTGAATAGTGTCTTTAAAGCCTTACAATTGTTTCGAAATTTCGCGCTTTTTTCAAAAATTGTGTCTGCTTATTAGCCTAAGGGGAAAACATCCAAAAATTCATATTTGCTATAGGCCTATGCAAGGGAGCATGGGCATGCGACTCATGAATATGAATCGGCTTTAGACCCTTCACAAAACTTGTGCCCGGCATGTGAAAAAAGGTCATTAAGGGGGGACTTACGGTATTAATGTGAACAATCTTTGAAAATCCATGTTATATGCAAGGCAGCATGGTCAAGGGACTCGGGCATATGAAGCAGCTTGAAACCCTTCACAAAATTGATCTCGGCATGGGGTCAAAGGTCATTAAGGGGAACTTCCGGTCTTAATGTGCTGTAGCTCAGCAGGTCATTAATATTGGCCTTTTGTCAACGGTTCTTCTGACCAAGTCTGGTAATCATAGAATTGATTTGTGGCATGTGACCTTTGTCCGAAATGTGTACACCCATATGGGCCTTGGGTTAGCTGTTCTTCTGAACAAGTCTAGTGATTATAGCAATTGATTTGTGGCACGAGGAATTTAGATTTTCAAAGAATGCCCCTTTAATCGGCCCACATGACCTTTGACCCAATTCTGCGAACACCCTATATGGGCCTTGGGTCTGTGGTTCTAAGCACATTTGGCAATTATGGGTACACACCACCATTGCACGCGCCATAGACTTTGTATGTAAAATGATGGTCAGAATAATGGCTATAACTCGAGTTACCTCTCGTTTTGGAAAATACGGATTATATGAATACAACCAGTAGAGATTTCTCTACAACATATCAAAAATTGAGGATAACAGTTCCGTTTAGATTTTTAGATATTTACTGATATTGACAGATGCCCTATTTTCGCGGGTTCACTTCCGACTCTTAACCTCGCATGCGCCTTGTGTGTTTATACGCCGATCACACTTAGATTTCATTAACATTTCGAGGTTTTCTTTTCAAAATTGTCAGTATACATTCACTCCTATCTGTTAAAATCAAATTTGGTCAACAAAATCACAGAATTACTAAGAATATCTCACAATTTATACACAAAAGAGGTACTACAGTCGTGATAAACCTCGGACCGATATAGGCTCTGTCCACTCTAATGGTGGTGTGTACCCTTATAGTGATTTGTGGCACGAGGAATTTATAGATTTTCAAAGAATACCCCTTTAATCGGCCCACATGACCTTTGACCCAATTCTGTGAACACCCCAGGGGAGGGTTCTCAGGGGTTTGTTGGGTACCCATGCTCGTTCCAGGGGTTCTGAAAGTGACCCCTAATGGGACCAATTTTCAGTGAAAATATACCCCTAACGGGACCAGTTTTTGCTTAAATGATACTAGTTTTCAGTGAAAATATACCCCTAACGGGACCAATTTGCAGTCATATGATACCCCTTGTGAGACCTGTGTTCTCAATATATGAATAAAATATATACCTTTAAAATAGCCAGTATAAGATAAATGACACTTGGAACTACTGCAAGAAAAACAATATTATGCACTCAGGGTTATTTTGCTGATGTTTTTATGTTAATTTCTCTTATTTGTATCATTGAATCAGTCACAATCACATCTGAATTTGATACCCCTAGCGGGATTAGAACTTGATTGTGAATTTGATACCCTATAGCGGTAGTCCCTCATTTGCATCTAGTGGTATCCGACCAAAATCCAAGAACCCTCCCCGGGTGAACACCCCATATGGGCCTTGGGTCTGTGGTTCTAAGCACATTTGGCAATTATTGTGATTTGTGGCACGAGTAATCAGGGCCGCAGCCAGGGGGGTGCGACGCACCCCCCCAAACGACAAAGGTCCGCTTTTTGATGTTGAAGGTCCGCTTTGTGCCGTTAAAGTTTGCCGTTTGCGTATTTTTGTTGTTGTAATGGTTTGTGCTAGCATGGGAGACGAGATGGTAATATGAATGAATAAGCAGCGGTTAATACTAATTCATAACGTTATGCAATGTTTTTTGAACGATGCGATGGCTGATGTCATGTCCCCCCTCATAATTGGAGAAGACGGTTGAAAAATTTGGTGTCAACCGGCGAGCAGAGCGAGCCGAAAAACGTAGTTTGTTGTCGCAAAAGGTCCACTTTAGGCAAATCCGCACCCCCCCCCACATCAATTCCTGGCTACGGGCCCGTGAGAATTTATAGATTTCAAAGAATGCCCCTTTAATCCACGTGACCTTGGACCCAATTTCTGAACCCCCCATAGGAGATGGGCAGAGTGTTCTCTGAACGGATTTTTTGCTGCAATTGACCCAAGACAATCAAGACAAGTGTTATTTACACAGTCAACACATGCCATAATAGCTAGCATATACGGGGGATTGCCAAGTAAAATATATTTGCTTTATGGAGGATAGAAATGGTCACTGGAACTAGTGCATAGAAAGCAGCTTGGGACCCTTCACAAAAGCTGGCACGACATTTAGTCAAAGGGCATTCCCCTCTTAATGTGCAAAAATCAAATATCATTAGGGCGGAAACGTCCAGCGATATGTGAAAAATATCTAAAAATTCATGTTATGTGCAATGTAGCATGTACGCGACTCATGCATTACAAGAAGCTGAGACCCTTCACAAAGTTGCTTGTGCTCGACATGGGTTCAAAGGTATCCCGGGGGTGGATATCATGCTCATTGTATGACTCCAAAACGTACCCTACGCGCATATTTTCACGTGGCAATTTGCTACCCTAAACAAGTATTGTGGTTGATTTTGCTACCCTACACAAATATTTCGGTTTTTAATTTCACTACCCTAAACAATTTGCGGGAGTGTTTAACATTGCACCTTAAACAAGTATTTAAAGGTGCGTGTTCCAATCGTGTTTGGGACCCCCTGATTTACTCGGAAGTAGTATCGATTTTGATATCAGATGAAAGTTGTATTTTTCTCATTCTTGTCCTGAAATTTGAGCCCTCAAATTCATTTCATTCTCAAGATATAAACAAAAAACCGTCGTTTTAGTGGTTAACCCTCCATATTAGCACAGTATTGAATAGGGCTCTGCAATATACATTATTGTATACATTTTATATTTTTGTGACTGGCATGGATATGCGAACATAACCTGCAAGTGGATGGCTTGAAATCCGTGAATTAAAGACAAGGCAGTACTTTTTATCGGATTCTGTAATTTCTATACATGCGTATCAAAATTCCGACTTGAGATGAAAAAAGCCTTTCCCGGTGAATATCAAAGATTTTCAGCGTGATATTTTGCATCATGATCAATATAGTTTGACCTCAAACACCATTGATCTTTGTTTATTCTGTACTGGTATAAACCACAATCAGCTGTTTAGTTAAGATTTTGAGACGCCGTCGCTGTATGTCTATTTTTCATTTTTTTCACTATTTGGTGGTTTGTTTCTATAATAAACCTGTTATATGGAATTGTACACACTTCCGGATTTATAAGTTAAAAAATGCATTTCCACATTTTGTTTGATTCTCTCGCATTATCGCTCCTAATCCCTTTGATGTCAATTCTCTAACTTTCAAACAACTTATATTTTGGACAAAACGTATTCAAATTCATATTAAATAAGTTCCAAATTTAAATCCATTAAAATTCAAGTCTCTTTAAAGTTTTGTTCCTAATATGTCTTTGGAAATTACAGTTTTTGTTCTGCAAGTTCACCCATTTCATTGATCTAGAACCTGTAAAATATTAATGACCTTATTTTCATTGACTCTAATTCCATCTCTGCAGTCATTTATAGTGTAAATTAGCACGCAGAAATGAAATAAAGGCATTGCCGTTGCAAAATGTTGAGGATTCTTCAAATTCAGAAAATTATTAAAATCACTCCATGAAATTAAGAGAAAATCAGGAAGAAAATTTGTTTTCAAGCATTTAGTGTAATTTTTTAAAAAGTATTTCAAAATTTTACGCCCAAACATTATTTTAGATGTGAAAATCATACCCTAATTTTGATACCCTAAACAATGTACTCGTGTACATCGCCTGATCTAAAGCATGGTATCCAACTTGGAATACAAGTGCCCCTCCCCCGGTGGGTTATAGTCACCATCGGCTGTGTAACAGTGGCCTATGGGCCACAGAGCTCTAATTACTTCTGTTTTGTACACCATACACACCCCTATACACTGCCACATATAAACACATGCCGACAGTTTATTGTAAACTAACTTCAGAATCAAATTCCTTTGCAAGGTGTAGTATTCAAAAATTAATGTAATGTTTTGCCCATGTGACCTTTTACCCTAGTTTGTGTATAACCAAAATCGGAGTAAATCTGGCTGAAATGGACAAGCATTTGGCATTAGTTGCATTTAGAAAATTCAAGAATGCCCCTTTAATTGGCCCATGTATGCTTTTTTAACCGAATTACGATCCACACAAGATGCATAACATCTTTCATGTGGCAAAGGAATTTTTGCTTATTAGAAATACCATTTGTAGAAATGGCAATACACGTAATTTGCACAAAGAATGAAACTCTTAATGGCCCACATCCCCTTTTGACCCCAATTGATTCACTTAAAGATGGCATAGTCGCTGTAGCGAAGGAATTTGGGATCTACAGGTACGTACATTTCAAGATTACAGCACCAAAGAACCCATTGTTTTTGAAACATTTTAAATGTACCAAGACCCTAATTTTTGTTATTGAAAATTTTTCTCCAAATATCTCTATTCCTATTTTGCAAATTTTTGCCCAAAAAATATGCCATTTTTTGGGGAAAATTTGCCAATTTGTCCCCCCCAAACCCTTATTTCAGGACAATTTGGCCCCCCGTCTCTCACCAAAAGACCTTTTTTTACACCCATATCCGTTATGAAGTGAGTGCCCCCGGCTAATTCAGAGACGCATATCCGGAGGATGGAACCCCCTCATTTTCAACACAATTTGTTTTTTGCATATAAATAAACATCTTTCCGTTAATCACAATTGAATAACTAAGCTTAAAGTAATATTATGGAAAATACAACTTTGGTTATAAAATTCTGGAGGCATAATTTTGTTATGCACAATATCGATGGTTACTGTTTACGGCATCAAAACAGAAAAATTGCCTAACCTCAAACCTTTGGAATTGAGCGTTTAGGCGGACATTGGTTCTAGTGACCATTCTAATTGATCACAAACCAAGGCGAAATCGTATGTACACGGATGCGTAAGACATTGTCCCCGCCGAATGTTGCAATCACGAACATGTGATAATGCCAAATTCAACACCCCTACCCTCCCAATACCCGCAAAACAAGCACCCCTCCCCAACACCCCCAATAAAACCACCATGCCTCCCCAACACCCCACAACTCCCAAAACCACACCCTCATCCCAAACCCCCCGCAAACACCCCACTCATCCTAAAACACCCCTCAACACACCAACCCTAACACCAATACACTATAACACCCCATACCCTATAACACGCCTCCCTTTCCCAAACACCCCGCAAATCGCCATTCCCCTCCCCAACACCCAGCAAACACCCGCTCCCTCGAACATCTGCAACACTCCCATCCACTCCCCAAACAACCCCTACACTCCCAACCCCTCTCCAACAACATGCAACACCCCACCCCCTTCCAACACCCCGCAATTACCCAGAACCCTCCCCAAACCACCTGCAATACCCAACCACCTCCCCAACACCCCGGGGGGGTTTCAGGGGTTTGTGGTACCCATGCCGGTTCAGGGGTTCTGAAGGTGACCCTAACGGGACCAATTTTCAGTGAAAGATACCCCTAACGGGACCCGTTTTTGGCGCGTTTTAGTGGAAAATATACCCTAACGGGACCAATTGGCAGTGAAATTATACCCCTTGCGGGAACGTTCTAAATACGTGAATTAAAAATATACCTTTAAACGATTAATATACAAGAAGAAAAATAACACAGTGTGCTACTGCAAGAAAAATTACACTTTGGGTTTATTTAATATGTTAGGTTAATTTTCCTATTTGTATCATTGAAACCAGGTCCACAATCACAACTGAGTTGATACCCCTAGCGGGAATAGAAATTGATATTGTGATTTGATACCCCTAGCGGTAGTCCACGCATTTTGAAGCTAGTCCCTCTTTGTTTGGAACGAGGAAGGGGTACAAGACAAAACCCAAGAACCCCCCCGGGCCAACACCCCGCAAACACCCCACCCCATCCCCAAACCTCACCCCTCCCCAAAGCATAGTAGGCTCATGTGCGAAGGAATTTGCTTATCCGACTGTACCGTTTCAGAGGCTCAGCAATACGCATATTTAATTCGCTCATTTGCAGACCTAAGGCCCATATATAAATACTCTCAAATTGCAAAGATTGTGCCCCTGATTAGGTATTATGCCCCCAAGCGCAGAATTTTGAGTATCCAATGTACAGTTTCAAAAATATAGCAATTACGCTGATATTGCCAAGTTAATTATCGCATTTGCATACTCAATTTGCCCGCCGAACGAAATACGCCCCAAATCTTAATCCGGTCAAGAACTCTTCAGCCCCGCTTCCTTAAACAAGTTACCTCATTATCGCATGATGGAACTCCAGAAAAAACCTTGTACACAGGCCTTGCAGGAAATTCTCACAATTATGCAAATCTAGATACTTAATTAGCATATTTTTACGGCCACAACTAATCAGGTCGATGAATCATCACCGCTTCTTTCCACAAAGTACCATCATTGGCGCCCCTACAGAAATCCAGAAAATGGTATACAACATGGGTTAACATTTTGTCACAGACGGACGGACGAAACGGACGATTGCTCATTTCATGTCCCCGTTCCAAACTCGTTCGGCGGGGAACCAATATATTTCAACATTCTGGAGTCGCTTCAAGATCAGGTATGCCCAATATTAACAAGATATTTGCAATCACTCTCTCGAGTCCATCCAGAAGCATTCTCTCTGCTCAAGGGTCTCAATACAGAGTGCTTCTAGCAGGACTACTTTCACCTAAATCACTAAACTTTTTTCATTAACTAAACACATCCAACCATACCGATCTCTCATTCTGAAAAATTGATGGCATTCAAAATGCAGTACTATTTTTCAAGCACATAAGTATGTGCCAATCTTTGACCCTTGCAATTCACATATTTTCCTTTTAATAATACTTGTTTTCCTAAACTTCGGATGAAGTTTACCTAGCATTAGGTCTCCTAAAATAGGGCAAAATTTAATTCTAACCCAAAATTTAGGTTACGAAGTCAATAGTTTTTGAGATGCCTTAATAAAGTGACTGCTGGTCATTGGGAAGCCATTCTCCAAAACCACTGACAAGACTAGGCTTTGTGGACTCATTTGAATGCATTGATATACATATTCCATCAAAAAAACATGCTCATTGAAATGCATAATTTTAAACGGGGGGGGGGGGGGGGTGATAAGGACATGAATTTTTTCCAAGTTTCACTGAACATGTGTAAACACCTACCCACAGAACGTTTCAAAGGTTTTGGACGAACAAGGAAGTATAAAAAAAAAAGAAGAAACCAATAAACCTGTTTTCAACTTCCCTGACTATTCTAATCGACCATAGAGAACGCATGACTTGATATTTTCTGTCATGCACGACAGAAAATTCTAAAATCATCATTTTTCATGATCTTGTTACATAAAGAAGGCATATTTGGCTTATTCACTTAAGTGTATCTATACATTGGGCAAAATAATAATGGTTACAAAAATTGGGGCACTCTGGAGATATTCCTGTCTCAAAGTTATTGTGTATATTTTGCCAGAGGTTGCAAGATATGCAGAAAGATCAAATATGGTTATACCACATTTCCTGAATGAAAAAGAAGAGTCAATGTATCTTGATTGGATCAACTCGGCCATTGTCAGCAATTATACAAACAGATTTATTATAATGTAAGGTTGTTTAAAACTTAGTAAGTGCAAGCTCACTTCCCATAATTTCATATTTAAAAACACAGCTAATTGGCCAGAACAATAAGAAAACTGGTTCAAACTTGGAATCAAAACTAACCTATGGTAAATTGCAGGATTGGATTTACTCTCATGCATTCAGGTTAGCCTATAACAAATCAATAGCTGTACTGAATAACTTGCCCATTTTCCCCCGTCGTTGATTTCAGGTACGTGGGGATGGATTAAGTCAGCACATTCTTGATTAAGCCTGAAGATTGTACTTTTTACCAAACTCCCTCATTAAAGGATACAGTTTCACTGGTTTTATCTTGCTTTGGGCTCCTCAATTTCGGTACCAACTGATGACCAATAGCCAGTGTATCAGGCAGGATAGAAAATAAAAACAGTTTCTGCAGAACTTCCCGGAGAGGAGAAATTCCATTCAACTGTTTATTAGACGAGCGTTTGGGTAGAATACAAAACAAGCCCCGGACCCTCAACTCAACTAGAAGGTGAAAAACCATGAGTGTTCATTGTTTTCAAAAACCCCCCTTTTGCATGATTTTCCTTGAGTTTACCACTTTTTTTTGGAAAAATCGGGATGACAAAATCAGGGGTTTTAAAACAAAATACCCCCTATTTCAAGTTTCAATGACAAGATTTTCAGACACACCTTTTCAATGACTTATAATTTTCAATAATAAGAACAAAACATTAATTTTTGTCTGCTGTTACTACCAGATGATCCGTCTCTTTTAATTGGATTAATTAAATCCGTATAGATTTTATATGTAAACGCAACAAAGACATTCCCTTGAAGCGTTGTACAACTGTTCCTGTATAAGTATTGTAGTCGACCAACGACCCAATTCTGTGAAACACTTAAAATTTCGCGGAGACGGATACTCAGAATACCCCCTTTAGTGATTTCGCAGTCCCCGATGACAGTAAAAAATATACCCCTTTTCCGTGAAATTTAGAACTCTCATGGTTACGACTTTTTATCTTGAGTTGAGGGACCGGGAAACAAGCATTCTGGCAACTGAGCAAAGTTTCTGACATTGTAATTTTCCTGTATTAACTGTAGTGGTTTCATCAGATATCTAGCACACTGGTTCAACTTCACACAAAAATATAACCATGGTTGAATCATTGATTTTAATTTTTGAACTTGGTATCACTCAGAACAAAGCTACGCCACCATACAATTACAAGACTACTAACAAAATTATCACCAAAAATGCATAGCGAAATTTATAAGAAATAGTGTTCACATCAAATCAGTTATACTGATAATAGCATGCAAAGTTCAAACCTGCAGCAATGCAAGTGAGTGTCCATGTGTTAGAGTTCCATCCAGATGCGTTGGACCTCAGTTTGAGGCCTTTTATCATACCTTTCACTTGAAGACAAGCTTGAGTTCTTTTGTGTCCCTATGCAGTTCTGTTCATGTCTGCTCCGATGGGCCTCAGTTTGAGACCATTCTACGTTGGGCCTCAGTTTGAGACCATTCTACGTTGGGCCTCAGTTTGAGACCATTCTACGGTGGGCCTCAGTTTGAGACCATTCTACGGTGGGCCTCAGTTTGAGACCGTTCTACGGTGGGCCTCAGTTTGAGACCGTTCTACGGTGGGCCTCAGTTTGAGACCGTTCTACGGTGGGCCTCAGTTTGAGACCGTTCTACGGTGGGCCTCAGTTTGAGACCGTACTACGTTGGGCCTCAGTTTGAGACCATACTACGGTGGGCCTCAGTTTGAGACCATTATGTTAGACCTCAGTTTGAGATCTTTGGACTATGTACACATGATACTGAAGCGTTTGGAATGAAAATGTGAACTCCCTTACAGAGATTAATATGAAACGTCACATTTTCATTCAGAGTTACTAGCTTTGGTTATATAAATTTACATGACATCAATTTATAAACAAGATTTATCTGATATTTTAAATACATAATCAGGAGTGTGCATTTTCTATCCATACTCTTCAAAAAATATTTACAGCTTTATCCATTTCTCTTATCTGCTGTCATCCCCTGACATCCTCCTAATGCTATGTACATGTACAACATAAGTGAAATAACCCAACATTATCATAGATAGTGAGATTAATATTGAACATCCCAGCAACATACCTAATTTCTTCATTTAAAATTTCAAAAGTGTAACGAAACCACAATCTCAACATGAAAATTGGTTATAATCTAAATTTTGAAACTATTTACATCAATAATCACCAGTAATATTACTAGGTAGTGTTTTATCCAATTATAGTGGATGTCATAGCATTACGTTCAACATAAGCCCTAAATTTTTGAGCAACAAATACCACATCAAATGATATTAACCGAATTCCCAGTAAGTGCTCCAAATGTGAAGTCTGTCTGCAATACAAAACCTAGAGAATAGAAGCTGGGTACCTGCAAAAACTGTGCATCTGAAACAGGAAGTACATTTGGTATGCAAGAATTGACTGCAAGATGACATTTTTTCAAATTTGACCAAGCAACTGATTTGTCTTATTCATATATGCCTTAACAAACTATTCCCTCCCTTTCATGCAACATTTCAAATACATAATCTATGTCGTCACATACCCAGTGTTAACTACCTCGAACACTTCATGGTCAAGTATTATTTTAACCAGGGAGCAATTTCTGTTACTATTTAATCACTTTTTTTGTGGACCACCAGGTGTGCAGAAAGGACCGCTTAGCGTTCAGCTGTATGTTGCTAGTCGCTCGTCAACCAAAAAGGTCAACCTAAAAGGCACACACATGAATATTGAGAGTATGAAAACCGAGAACTGTGGAATTCTAAATTATCAATTGTTTTTAATTGGCAAAGAAAACTGCTTGCCCATAGCCAATCCTCATTGAGTTGAGTTTTCAAACTAGTTACCTCGACAACCACAGGTGCACTTCTGTCTACCCCAACTTCACTTTTGATCACAGAATCTATTAATACCCTTTATATCAGTATATAGAAGCCTTGCAAATATTGGATTGGATAGAGCTTGCATATTCTGCAAGTTGCATATCCTTACTTTGACTACTAAACCCATCCAAGGATTTCAAATAACACAATGCACATGCAATGTTCTAAAACAAGCCGCCAAATGCAAGTTGAACGGGTACCAGTACTGATTTGAATGTTTCTCACTACAGGAAAGCGCCCCCTTTTTAGAAGCAGCACATTGAGATAAGTCTGTGATCTCTATTACTTGTACTCATTGAAAATTCTATGACTGTGGTAGGCTACATATATTTGATAATTATAAACTAACAACCATGAAGTAGTCTAGAATAAGTACTCCGGGACAATTAACTGTCGGTTATATTAAATGCAAATTTGATAAGGTAGAGTAATATTATTTTCATTCAATTGGTGCTCGAATCTCTTGATACAACCAATATGATATTCAAATTTGATTAAAGATTGCAATTATTACTGCTATTAAAATCTTTTTGGGAACTGGTTGTAGATTGCAATTATTATTACTATTGAAATCAGAAATTTCTGAGACTTGACTAGCAATGTTTATGCATTTAATGGTGCATGCCCATGTGAAAAAGGGGACTATCCAAATTAGGCAACTCTGAATCACACTGCTTGTATCTATTGCTGTATTTTAAACCTGTGGTTGTCATTTTCGATAGGCTCTTGCACAGTTCATCTCAACATGACCACCTACCTGCATCTGTTTCACATCCACTTTTCAGACCGAAGACTGCGACTAATTCTAACACTCCTCATCACTATGATCGTGGCAATATTTCAAAGAATGATTCATCAATTTTCAGGTGTCACCTGCAGTCAGTTTGCCTTCAGTTTCCTAATAACCTGTTCATTAATTAAATATGTTGTGACCAATTTCCGCATAAAATGCACACCTTGTAAGTCGTATGAAACTGCAGTTTTTATAACTTCAGTGAATCATGTTGCACTACCATCAATCGGTGAACACAGGTTGAGCTAACATTCCTTCAGTTGCTTGGCCAAACGACACTTAAAACTGGCACATATTCTGAACCAAAACTCGCAACACTTCATAATTATCCAGTCTTGGACTGTCCTCTTTTTTAATTTTTCTATAAAAACTCAAGGCCTTTTTAGGTTTAGAGTCAATATTACAAAATATCTTTACATCTTTGACATGATTGTATGCATTGACATCATTGCAATTAAAAACAAAAATAAGATTGCCTCAATTCATTTTTTTAAAATGACCTTTGACCTAGGGTCAAATGTCAGTATAAGAACAGCCTTGCATTTTAAGTCACAAAACCTGAGCCTGAGCACTGCAATTTCATATGAGATAAAATATGACAGGGAAGGAGTCATTAACGTTGCATTGATAATAAAAGTAGCTCTACTTGTTTTCTTGTATCTTCATCATTGCCCTTTGGTATTCTAATATGCTTATCATCGTAACCAGCAGAAAAAGATGTTTTTTGCAAGGACATGAGAAATGCATGCTTAACATTGGTTTGATTTTTTTACACTAGTTTTGAGATAACTCCACCACCCTGCCTCAGTGAAATAAAATACAAACTTTAAAAATGATAAGAACAGGCTCATGTTTTCTGAAAAAACAATGCAGGCCATCTATAGTTTGTCTGGCCAGAAGCAAGGTGTAATGTCATAGCTTTCACGCAGTGTTAAATGTGCGTATCGCATTAAGTCTCAACTGTAATTGCAAGCGTACAAAGTCGGGTGTGCATGATACGCACATGAAATTGCTGCGCGGAAGTGGTGACATCACTCCTCCCTTCTGTCCGAACGAAATATAGCAACATACCACTGAGATCAAACGAAGTTGGAAGAGACAGACAGGCAAGTGAAATTTGCACTTCAGAAAAATTCACTTGCATTCAAATTTTATAACATCTCCACCCCTTCATGTAATTGTTTACATCCCTGTGCCCAAGATAGCATTCATTAAAATGTCATAACTCTCAGTATCCTTGGAGCCCATTTCAGTGTGACTTCTCAAGTTGTAACCATTACTAAATCATATCAACTTTTCACTATGCACAAATTGTCACTGTAAATAACTATCTTAGCATAACAAGCCATTAATTCTTTTTTTTTACACTAAATGCATGCAGGAAAAGCTGGTTCCATCAGATGTGGATTGAATACAAACTTCCAGGCCTGGAAAAAAATGGGGAAATCGGGAAGCTCCTTGCAAGGGAAATTGTGACATTAGGAAGGAAATGCATAAGAAATAGTGGTAAATTTTGCATTTTGGTAGGGGAAATTTGGCTTATTTTGCTGGGAAATCAACATTTTTTTCCAGGCCTGTAAAATTCATATGACAGAAGCTTTCTTTTCTGTTCAATATAATCTCTTTACATCAAAACATTTTTAAAACCCAATTCCAATATATCAAAATTGACCATTACCCTGTCATAATTTCTTGGACAAATTTCAGTTAAACCAGAAGTTAAACAACTACTATTCCTTCACTACAGGTGCATGCGTTTAATGTTGGCTGCACATGCAGTCTTTAGTTCTGGAAGTATGTTGCACACAATCCATATTTGCATATACTTATAACTTTTTTTTTCACTGGGTGATGCATTCCATTAAAATATTGTGTATGAAAAAGAGCATTGCCAATTTTAAACATGTTGACCTATTTTACAAATAGATGTTAAAGGTGCAACAAGAGATTTCAAGGCATCAATATTTTCTGTCATATGTAGTGGTTTCATATAGATCAGACAATAGATTTCTTATCTTTAATTTAGATACAGAAATGCCTTAAGTGAAAGAAAAGGTGATTTTTATATGCCTATATTTCAATATTAAACAGACCAAATTTCCTATTTGCTCCAATAGGAAATTTAGAAATTTATAATTTTTTGTAGAAAAGAAATAACTTGCAGGTTGATCCTTTCAGATGGGGATATTTTTGATGGAAAGCTTCCCATCGGTGCAAAAATCAGAATTTTCACATTTAGGGACACCTGTTATGTGAGATTTCTTGTTGCACCTTTGTCTTTTCCTTTAGTATTTTGTTTTCATTGATAAATTTGTATTTTTCTTGCAGGAGCTGAGAGGTATTCAATCATGATACACAGTGTGTCATCAGTAATAACACCCTTGCATGTGACATACCAGCATAGTTTAACCGAAATAGGCAGATGGGTAGGTGCATCATCATTTTCCGACAACCCACTTTGTATCAAGATTGAATCCCTAAATAACCACATTATTGGTCAATGCACCCACCAAATTTCTCTTAACCAGATGTACCTTCCTATTTCATGAAAATCATGACACTGATGAGTCGTCCTTTCCAATGGCTTGGTCAAGAAATCAAATTGTTCACCATATAGCATTACTTCAATCATTGATACAACAACCTGTTAAATGCCAGTGGACCAAATTATTTGATCAGTTTGGCACCTTTGTCATGTACCTAAACTGCAACACTTGGCTAATGTAGTAAAAACTGCCTTAACATCCAATACTTTGCTTGATCTCAGCTTTGAGTTGCAGAAATTGATAGCACAGTGGAGAGAAAGGAAGCATATATCAAAATGTGTCGGCATGATGGGCTTTGTGTAGACATGTCGTCAACACTTCCAAGATCTTGGGTTTGACTGCATGCTGGCAGGGTATAACTGACGGTTCCCCTGAACCTAGGTCTAGCGACTCACTGTGGCAGGAAGCACATTCATTTTTATGTACCAGAATATGCAACTTCCAACTTGTATTGGTGCAATTTGATCCCTGGTTCAACTCTAACAATCCTCATTACTGCCAGAGAAGAGACAGTGTGTTCTTAAATTCATGTATGGTCAGAATTGTTCAAAGCCTTAAGATTTCAATAATACTGATTTTTTTTCAGAGATAGCCAGAAAGTGCACCACCACTGAACCCTAGTATTGGCAGCTGGTCTGACTCTTGCTTGAAAATGCTGCTTCCCACTCGACTTTTACCAGAATGTCCTTGTTTTGAACCATAACCCCATGAAGTCTACCACCTTTCTTACAGGATTTCTGATTGGCTCATTACATGATGAAGCATGGTATAACCTCAGAGTAACCAATCAAAATAGACCTCCTAGAAATCTGTACAAACCTTTATGCTTTTCTTATTATTTCTCTGATTGGCTAAATAAATACATCATATGAAATTGGCCGGCAAACCTCAGAGGGTTAAGTTGGTAGATAGCAAGCATCAAGTACTTGGGAGCACCAACATTATTCCATGATATAAGTCACTTGTCTTAAACTAATAATATCATTAGCATCTTCGGTGGTGTCAAAGCCAAAGGTTATTGAGTCTGCTGAATGAGTTCCGAAACGAGCCTTGGATAGAGTCACATATGTGACTTCAACCTGGGGTCAAAGGTCATCTAGGGGACATTTAGGGTAATTTTAACCCTGAATATTAGACATGTAATGGGTCACTGTTTCAACATACTTTGAAAGATTTGAACACCATTGAGCATTGAGCTGATCGCAACATTCAGCAGACATTTTATGACCAACTAATTCCGAGTTTGGCCTGTTTTAGATGTGTTATGATACTTCAGGCACACATGTACCACAAGGTCTGATCACACAGGACTATCAATAATGGTTTGTTCTACTAACACCTACACAATTCTGATAAATCTGCTCGAAACAACCTAATCAGTAAGGGGGAAAAGATATGAACCATTGCCATGTTTCTGCTCCAAGCACTCGACAAATCTTACAGCAGCGCGTGCAAAATCACAACTGCCTTATTTTGTGACCAAACAAAAAGTTACATAAGCAATTTGATAGCAAATTGATACCAAATACAATTTGAGTTGTTAGAAATTGCCAACTGCCCAAAGGCCATGGTTGCAGCCTTGTATTCTTATTGCCTGACACATACACACACATTATAGAAATAGTAAAAGTTTTCACTGTGCTATCAATTCCTCACATTTGGTATCATATTCAACAAGAAAAATAAAACGGAAAAAAATAGTTTGGGATACCTCTTTCAAAAGGGGGATACAAAAATACAGAACAAATAATCACCTGAGATAAATGCACTGTGCCTTACAAGAAAGGGAACACAAAAAAGTTGTCACAACAGAATTATTTGGCAGTTTTAAAAAATATTGCAGACAAATGTGGACAAGCACTGGTTTCTTTGAATTCACACAAGCTGACGACGAAGCCAGTTCCTTTTCCAGTTACACACAGTTCAGAGAAGACACATTATATAAGTGGAAGTTCAACGGCTCAATGTAATGAATAAGAGAACACAAGGGGCATTTTGTAATCCATAGCCTCATCCCCCGACCTAGTTTTGACATTTTTGTTATCACATGGACTATTGACAGCATGGGTGCCTAGTCTTAGGCACAGACTCAATCGACCCTGGAAGAAGTTTGTAATTTGTACTTTCTGTCCATAAACAGACGGGTATTATAAACAGCGGCCAATGGGGTACCATGATACAAAGATTTGCTCAAAACACCAAAACACACCCTTAGAATCAACTTATTTTTTTGTTTTGAAATACCTATTTTCAAGTATATCAAATGAACCATAAACACAAATGAAAATACTTGGATTACAAAATGCACCTTTAAAGATTGAAACACTGGGTGTTTTCTTTACTACAAAAATACTGAAATGTTGTTTAAATGATGTCTGCTGGCACCATGCTATGATTGATTTTTTGTTTCAGTACAGACACATCATTCCCACAGTAACTTCCAAAGCACAACTTTTCCTCTTTACGATGCAAAATCTCAAGATGGTAAATTCTTTGCACACTTTCTTGGAGATGAACTATGCCACTGGGTGACAATAATGTTGCTCTGTTTCCTATAGCAATCTACTCATTTTCTTTTGTTTCAGTGGCTTCCTTGTTAGTTTCACCATTTCCTTCCACTGGCTTTGGATCAGCTGGTTTTGGAACAGCTGGTTTTGGAACAGCTGCTTCAGGAATCTTTTCAACAACCGATTCCAGTTTTGGCGGACCGGGGTTTGGTGGGGGCGGTTCCAAATCTTCCGGTTTTTCGTTTTGTAATAATAAATGAGGTGGCGGTGGCATTTTAATAGCAGGTGCTGGAACTGGCTTGGGAGCCTCAATTGGTTCTGATGCAGCTAGTGGCAGTACAGGTGGCTGTGACTCGGGGACAGACTTCAGAATGGACTTTGGTGGTGCTGGTTCTGTGGGGCTGGGTTTGAGTATTGACTTCACAGGTGGCACAGGCTCTGGGGCTGGTACTGGTTGTGGCACAGGTTTGGGGGCAGCTGAATGATTCACTGGGGATGGGTTGTCGGCAAACATGTCAAGAGATGTGGGTCCTGGTTTAGGTCCCTTAGGGCTGGTGATTCCTGCTTGCACAGGACCATTTGTATTACCACCACCACCACCACCACTACTATCACCACTACTGCTATCATTAGGGCCTGAATCGGTTTTAGTACTGCTGGGTGTTGGTGTCTCAATTGGAGGGGGCACAGCTGGAACATCAAATCGACTTTTCCTTGGAGGACGGTTAGGCTTAACTGCAGCTTTCTGTGCTGGTGTCTCATTTGATTCTTTACTTGGTTCTGATTGGCCAGTGAATTCTGCCACAGCATGTGGCACTGGCCCCGATGGAGGAGGCATTGCAGGCTGCTTTGCCTGGGTCTTGGGTTCTGTTGAGGCATTTCCTGGCAAAGACGAGCCTTCCTTTGGATTCTCTGCAGCTGGTGTGGGTCCCTGTTCAGCAGTCTTGTTCTGTTCTTGGCTTTGTTCTTCCTTATCCGACCCTCCTCTATCCCTGTCTCGACCACGATCACGATCCCGATCTCGGAATCTATCTCTATCTCTGTCTCGACTCCTGTCTCGATCACGATCTCGATCGCTATCTCTATCACGGCGGTCTCTGTCCCTGTCTCTTCCCCCACGATCCCTGTCCCTGTCTCTATCGCGTCCTCTGTCACGATCTCGGTCCCTGTCTCTATCGTCTCGCCTTCTATCATCACGCCGCCTCCTCCAATCATCATCTGAAGGTCTTTCCCATTCTCCGTCACGTCCTCTCATATCACGTGGTGGCATATCCCTTGGAATCATATCACGAGGTGGCATATCACCCCTTGGTGGCATATCACCCCTTGGTGGCATATCACCCCTTGGAGGTGGCATATCTCTTGGTGGAGGCATATCTCTTGGTGGAGGCATATCTCTTGGTGGAGGCATATCTCCTCTTGGTGGCATGCCCCTTGGAGGTGGCATATCTCTAGGAGGTCCAGGTCCCCACCTCCTCTCTGGCCAATCACCTCGCCCTCTATCGTTCCTCCAATCTCTATCCATGCCACCTCTGGTTTCCTCTAGTCTTTCTTGGAACGGTCGATCTCTATCGGGTCCTGGTCTTCCTCTATCTGGGCCGGGTGGTCCCGGTCTACCAAGACCCGGTGGTGGCCCTGGTCTTCCTGGCCCGGGTGGCCCAGGTCTACCCCTGTCAGGACCTGGCGGTCCAGGTCTACCTCTGTCAAGACCAGGTGGTCCTGGTCTCCACCTATCACCACCCCTATCTGGGAATGGTTCCCGTCCTTGTTCTCTGTCGCCTTCAGGAGGACATTTCTCTGTTTCCAAGCAGTGGCGGCCTTTCATCTCTACCTAAGAGAGGTGGTGGTCGGTTGTCTCTATTTCCTAACAAAGGTGGTCTGTCATCTCTGTTGCCAAGTTGCATACCTTGTGGCATTGGGCCTCTCTGATGTGGTATCAATGGCATAGGTCCTCTTGGATTTAGAAGTCCATGCGGAGGGCCTGGAGGTCTCATTCCTGTTACCGGGTATTGAACTGGTCCACTGGGCGTCATTCGTATAACATTGACAGGACCTTGGACGGCAAAGTGTGGCCCTGCTCCAGGTAGTCTCATTCTAAATCCAGGTGCTATACTTTGCTGAGTTAATATAGGCTGTCCTTGTACACTGACTATTGGCCGCATCATCCGCATTCCTGGCCCTTGAGGTCTGAGAGGTTCACTAACTAAAGGCGGCCGCATTGGTCTTTGACCTGGTGGTGTACCAGGTTGACTGAAAATAGGTCTGTCAGGCATCCCAGGCTGATCTGACTGTGATGAAAGAGCCCCAACTTCAGGTGGTCCACCAGGTTTCCTTGCACATGGTTTAATGGTAAAGGGTTCTTCAAATACTCTTTATCTTATTGTCCTGTTTATTATCATCTTGGCCAGGGCTGCCTGGTTTTGGAAGCAACCCACTTCGGGATCCTCCAGGTCCCTCTGCTTTGGCAGAAGTCCCTGTCGACCAAATGTGTTCGGCGAATTGACCGACTTTGGAGGGGGAAAAAATTGGTGGTCCCATTAGTCACGATCAGGTCAACTGTTTGTCACCCTCTTCCTTTAACTCTCCTTATTATTTTCCATCTGGTACCTGGCTTGGGCGATTCATCTTGTCTCGAAGCTCGTTGGAATGACATTACCAAATGGTGGTCTCTCCGACAACTGATGTAACAGTCCACCTGGTTGGGGCCGCCATTTGTGATGCAATGTCTGGCATGCCGAGCCGTGGTGGTAGATTGAAGCCCAGGTCAAGTGGCACCAGATTTGGTATTTGATTAGGCAGCATAGGGTTTCTTTTATACAACCAGGCAATGGCAATCCTGGTCTTGGGCAGTTAGGCTGTTGCATATCTGGTCTGGCGGCCATTAGAATTCCCAAAAAAGACAAAGCTCCGTCGGGTATACCAGACTTTTGCCTATCAATCGAACTCTTGTTGGTGGGGTCATTTTACCGTCTTCCTTCCTCGTGAGGTTGACTTATTCATTTGAGGTATTGGTGCAACTGAGCGGGGAGCAAGCATCCAGTATCTGTCCTGGGTTGGACCCAGCAGCTTGAGCTAGTAGGCTGTCCAGGAGGGAGGACTCCGGTGCACAATTACCTGGGCGTTGGTACTCCACCCGTCGTGGCACTCCAGTCGGGGGTTGAAAGCCAGAGGAAATCTTAATCCAGGTGGTGGCACTTGAGGACTGTACCCCATGAAAGGAGGGAAAACACCTCCTGGAAATCCAATCGCATTCTGATCATATTTGGTGGCATCCCTGCATTAGCAGTTGGAATAGCTTGACCTGAGACCCGGGTGGCGGAACAGGAGTCCGGCATTTTGCCGCTACCGCTGGTACCCCATGGTTGCCCTAAGCTGCTTAGGTTGTCCAGGTCCCAGCTGGCATTGGTTGGCTAGGCAGAGGCACAGACGGCAGCGGTGGGAGTTGGGTTTCTGCTGGAGGTGGCTCTACTACTGGTCTTGATTCCCACTTGCCCATTCCATATTTTGCTTCTCTCCCAATAGGTTTAGGTGGTTCAGCTGCTACTCGGTTCTGCCTGGACGACTTCTTCTCTGCAACAAAACGACAAAATAAAAATGAGTTCATTACATCTAGTTTGTTTTATGTTTTTAATGTTACAAAGTTGCCTGAATGTGTATCATATAATTGCCTTTAGAAGTACTATCTCCGAATGTTATCTCATTTAAAGGCTGACTTAGAGATTTCCGAGGAGAGCGCCCGCAATTTCAAACAATTGGTTTTTTGCATATATATAATGCTTGTCCATACAGTAATCAGACGGTGTTAAATCTAAGCTCAATGAAATCCTTCAATTGTAGAAAATCAACAACTTAGTTTAAAATTCTGTTTTGGTTAAACACGGTAGCCATGGCACTGTTATACACCACTGTACATAAATGTTGTACTGGCATGAACTGAAAACCAATTCATCTAATCTCTACTTTGAATTAAAGCATTTTTTGGTGATTATCTTCATTCTATAACCTATGTTATAATTACTACTACACACACAAAAAATATATTTCAAAATCTCTGTGTCACCTTTAATAAGTTGCAAGGAAATTCAGCAAAAAATCTGCCTAAATAAATCAATTGAAATGTTGTTGATGTTGATAGGTACTTAGCTTTTTCAACATTTAACAAAATTTTTTATTTTCCTAGCGAGATTCCCAGTTTCAGTAGCAAAGTATTGCCTCGGCGGAAGCCTCCGACGGAACCTGTCGCAACGCAAAAATATCTTAGCCGGAACGCATATTCACATTTTAATAAACAAACCTCACCCTGAACATTATAAGCCGCACGGGAGAATCTTTTATAGCCAATTTCTCAATTATGATCGAATCAATATCATCTTATGCGTCTGGGATCAGTTTATTTATTCATTTCCCCACTTAAAATTTATGAGCAATCTATAATTGGGTTTCGTACTGGAAAACTGCCCATAGGGCAGTGAGTACCAATTAGCGGATTACAATTGCGTGTCCACACGGAGGAAGTTCAGTGTTTATTTTAGATATCAAGACTTGCACGGAACAATTTTAGAACCCGTACGCAAGTTAATCGTTCCCTCCGACGCAATATCCTCCTCTAACTGGGAATCCCGCCCTACTGTTGTACTCGAAAATATGTATTGACATTTTATTATACATATACAAAATCTGATAAGACACAGATTACCTGTTTTAAGACCCCCCATGTCTTACACAAAGTGCAGAGCTACCTACTTTAAAAATAAAAGTTACTTGAACATTAAGTACCCTGGTTAAATGTTTACCTAACTGCTATATTTAGTTCCCATGGGTATTGTTTTCATTTCACTATATTTCCTTCAAATTTTGAATGGACATAAGTTTCAACATTCAGATATAGCTGAATACTTCAGCACAAATCATGGTATATCCAGCCAATTGTAATACCACAAATGATTAATGTCACGCTAAATAATGGTACCAACCTCGTGAATGACCTTTAAAAAGCCCAGTGTGATATTTTGAATATTTTATTTTTGCAAATGCATAAGCTGAATCTGAGAAACTTTCAAGGTTTTGTCTCGGGAGGAGCTCTCTTCTTCCATCAGGACACATAAACTAAACGAAGACATGAGGCTGTCACTTGCTACTGGTGGCATTGAAAATACCGTTCACTGAAGACTGCCCCCGTCACAGCGAACAAGCAGAGAGAGGACGATCGCCCTATCTGATAAAATGCAGTGTTAACATTCCAAACTGGTTTTGCCCTATACTCTTTTGGTGTTATTAGTTGCCCATTGCCTATTGGTCATTAACCATGCGGTTAATGTCTCACTGATCAATACTGCCTCAGCTTCCCATTTAGGCCTAAAAAAATTGTTTGAATTGGCGTACTGACCGACCGAACTCATTTTTACCACCGCACTAAATATTTTTTTTTTTGTGTGAAATCAAAAATGTATTTAAACCACCCGTAACACAAAATATTTTATAGTGAGGTTTCCATCATGTTTTACTGATATATGTCCATGAAACGCTGAAAATGTGGCAAAAACGGGACATGTAATTACTTCAAACTTCGTTAACTCTAAGGATTGCAGGCCATTCAAAATGACAACAAAAGATGGTGTTACAGAAAAGTGAAGATGTGGCCTTTGTTTTGTTGTGTGTCTATAGTTTGTGTTCCTGGTATTTGAAACAAAAAAAAAAAAAAAAATCCGACTCTACCTACCTAATTTTTTTTTCTATTTTACGGCAATCAAACAATTTTTTTTTTTAGGCCTTAGTTTATTTGTCCCGATGAGTTCATTGCTACCCTGAACAAAAGCTAGGCATTTCTCAAACCTATCCATTTGTGATCACGTTCTAAGTATTTCAATTGATATGAATATGCATCATATAAGCCTACAGTACTTTATTTAACCATCCGTGTGCGTAGCACGGCTGTTTCTTGTAATTTGGTCGTTTCTTCTTCTGGCAACACGCCCTCGCTGAAAGCTTAAAATGCTTTCTAGTGCCAAACGCTTTGGGCCAATTAAGCCAATTCAATCAGAGGACCACTGCACCCAGCCCTCAATAGGGTGTACACAGATTTGGGTTCAGTGAATTTGAATAGAAATATTAATTTTTTTGGTGCAAATCTAGAAAATCCTTCTCCCGCAATTCAGAGCTATAAGCACCAAAATTGGTTCCTAAGGACCCCTGAATTATGCTCCTATTGGGTGTACACATATTAGTGTTGTCAAGGTCACCTTGGCAGAGATAGGGGCAGTTTTTGCAACTGGGTAAGGGGGGTTCGGTTTTCGCTCGCTTCGTCGCCTCGCTCGCCTTGTCGTACGCCAGTATGAATGCCCCTAACCTTGGGTCTTCAAGAGCCAGAATTTCTTTAGCTGGTAAAGCCTACATTCATTTCGAAGAAAAGTTTAAATCTACTTACATGAGGATTAACAATCGATATAGGAGATATTAGAATTGGTTTCTAAACGGCCACGTATGTAAGGTCACCACTCCCGCTTCACCTATAATATAGTACTGTACTTTATTGTAGGGGATTTATATTTAATTGCAGCGCTCCCTTCAATTCCTTTCCGTCAAGTCACCCTTGGTTTGTTTGAAACTGCATTTTAAAGTATTATGGTCTGGCGAGTCCGGCAATCCCGTCAAAAACAAAATAAATCTTTTTACTCGATTGATGCAATGCAAAAAAAATCGTAGTTCAGTGCGGTTACATTTCCCGGGGAAGGCTTTCAATTTAGATGTCTTATGTATGGCGGTTCTATGTTTATTTCTCCTTAGTTAAGAAACTGCGAAATAAAACAAAAAGAATATTAAAGTTGATTTTGTACGTAGCCATTGTTAAAGTAGATTACCACTCTTTATTAATTGTAAAAAAAAGAAATGAGAAATGAAAAAAAGACAAATATGGACATATGTCTTCTGATTGGTAGATTGGTGCTACTGTTCTGTGCATGTTTAAATTTCCATAACAAGTTAATGAGTCATTCAAGGGTCAAAGGTTCAAACTTTCAAAATGCTCCGATTGAGCTGAATTGCTTAAATGATCCTTTATGACATCCTACACATGTTTAAATATTTTCGAGATCAAAGGTCATTATGAGGTCGAAGTCAAATTTTCCAAAATGCTCCGATTGGAGCTGAAATTTACCTGAAATGAGCTTTATGACATCCTAAAACATATTTTGAAAATATTCGAGTCAAAGGTCATTAAGAGGTCAAAGGTCATTTTTTTCAAAATCCTCCGATGAGCTGAATTTAACTGAAATGATCCTTTACCATCCTATCATGTTGAAAATTTTTTGAACAAGTCATTAAGATTCAAGGTCAAATTTTCAAATGCTACTAACGGGCAGAAATTTGAAATGATCCTTATGACAATCCAAATATGTTTAAATAATTTCGAGATCGAAGGTCGTTTAGGGTCAATTGTTCCACTACCTCGACTGTGCTCAATCTGTCTCCAGATCTACTCTGGTTGGGTTTCGAAGCTAGGCGCGGTTTCGAAGCTGGGGTTTAGTTTTAGGCTTGGGTTTGAAGTTATCCGGCTGGTTTCGTGGTCTTTGACCACATCTATATCTATTTTTGCAATTTGAATTAAAGTATTGCTTCAGATTCTACAAAAGCTTCATTTTTGTTTGAATTGATGTGGTCTTTTCCCAGTGAAGGTACTTGATATAAGTGTGTCAACCTCCAAGTTTGTTTCAACATCATCACACAGATTTCTTAACATTACATTCATTACTAATAACATTACAATATTCACTATTGACAAAGAGGTAATTTAAATGTTCAGTTTGCTCCTTAATGTTCTGATTATCCTAACCTGGGTCTTAAGCGATGTTAATACATTACCAAGCAAAAATGTATGAATATATGTTTAACACTAGTTCTTGTGTATATGACGACAAATGCCAGGCTACATAGAAAGATTCCTTGCTATTAATGAGTTGTTTTTAATGTCATCAAAGGTTTGTAAAACCTTTTTGACCTAAATATGTAAATCAACCCAATAACAATGCTTGAACCTATTGGTCATTTATCATGAGTTTTACAAGCAAATTTAAAATTATACTATTACAGCCTTGAGTCCAACTTTGCCAATTCATGTTGAAACTACTATGCCCCAACACTGCAATTAGCTTTATCAAAATTTATGAATAAGCCTTTTCACCATTTCTTTAAATAGAACTGCCGAATGTAAAAATTCTTCCTTTCAATTCTATAATTTTTTTCAAAAATCTCCCCTTGAGGGCAAAATTATTTCCCAATACAGAAGGTGAAATACGGAAGAAATCACACCCGTTCTCAATCGACCAACACTTTGTTTCACCTTATCGTGGCAGTAGTGTGGACAAGCAAGCGCTGGCGCCATACCCATGCGCGGACGTAATTACAAGAACGAACAAAAACGGCAACGCAAAACACACGTGTGAAGTCCTAATTCCGCGACTTTCCACTGCCACGATGAGGTGAATCAGATTATACCAGCTTTGCTTCAAATGTTCCCCTCGCCAATCTGGGTCCTAGCTTTCCTCACCTTTCTTTTTCATCTCTGGCGGCAGTGACTCGTTGTCTATGTGACCCGACTGAGTAAATTTGTCCAGTCGACCATCTGAAGGCAGTTTGCTCCATGGGACGTACGACACACCTTTGTCAACATCCCAGTAGTCCTTGAGGTCGCTTTCCTTCATGTTCTTTGCTGGAGCAAAAGCCACCTGTAGAGAAATGATTTCAAAATTTGTATTGGTCAGAACTCTACAGTTAGAACAGAATTAGGTGATAACTGCATGATTGACGTCATTTGACACAGCAGAAAATCAAAGTCTGCCGTTTTAAGTTAAGTGTAGAAAAGCTCAATTTAAAAAAAAAAATCAGGATTATTTAGTACTGTTAACATTCAAGGCTAAAGTGCTTAACACGAATTCTCATGTTTGTAAGTGGAAAAGTTATATTAAATTGAGCATTTTTTTTAGCTCATCTAGATCCGATTTTGATCAAACTTCCCCCGCCCAAAACTCTACACTGAAACAATCACAGCCTTTGCCATGCTAATGACTGACAGAAACCAGAGGTGTTTTGAACCAATCCCATAATGCAATGCGATGTGCCTATATTGACTAAACACATGTTTGTACATTCTGGGAAGGACTCAATACACCCTCTAGACAGAAACTAAGAAGTACAATTGGTCCCTAATTTTGTCCTTGACTGATGGTTACTTTTATAGCAACCCTGGTAGATTCCGTGTAGGTTGAAACACTAAGCCAGCGGTTTCTGAGAAGGCTAAGTAACTCGCAGTCATATGGAAAGCCACCATGCTGATTTTGAATACTGTGATAAAAAAGCTTTTTTTTTAGATTTTTTTTAAAACACTGGGCGACTTGAATCGTCTAGAGGGCTCACAGGGTTCGACAATCCCATCATGCTCTGTCATTTTAAAATTATAACAATCATTGAGTAAAGAAAGAACACTTGCGGTGTATGTTTTTGGAATCTACAGGGTTATCTATTTGCATGCAATTTTTAAAAGCTTTCATCATGACAACCCTGCACTTCAATAATCTCCTATGCAAAAAACGCTACTCGTAAAGACTTTGCCAACACAGGGAAATGAGTTGGGTGGAATTTATAATCAGCTCAGAAGGTCACTCATTTTGCATACCAGGTGTTCATTTGGACAGCTTATCTAGTCTCAGGATTTTATTTTCTTTTTTTGCACAGGGTTTGGCCCGTTGCTAACAGTTTTTGCAGTGTACGCACTTACATACTCGCCTGTTTGGATCGTTACGCGCGATCGTGATTGGTTGATTTAAACACGCTTACTGCGCTGTTGTTGTTGCTATGATGGGCCGTGAATGACTTCATGTGAAGCGGTACCGTGACGTAACGGGATTGAGAGAAAAGCAACATCTGATACAGTCTAACTCGCAAGTATTCCTGCACAATTACCAATCCGTGATCCTGGTGATGACTTGTGATGTAACATTGTAATTAAAAAATTGTGGATATCATTAATTGAAGACGAGTACACCACAACTCACCTTTGGGTTGTCCAAAGAGCTTTCCTCGTTTGAGCTCCTCAAGGCTTGGGCCGCATCGCACGATCCCAAGACACACATAGGCACAGCTCTTGGTGCAACCACCTGATGGAAAAGAAAAATAGTTGATTATTCTGTAATGAAGAAATTCCCTTTCCCGCCCTATCACATGAGTAACTTCTTTGTGACATACTCATGTTGCAATAGCAATACAAGAAGAAGTTATGCTAAATATAACCGACTTTATTCCCCACACCGGTAACAATGCAGGGGACCACCCCTGCAAATGAAATGACATCGAATAGTGCCTACAACCATTTGATTCTATGATCTTGTTGGTGGATGTGAAATGTTCCAACCCCGCCCAACCCCTTACTATGTACAACCTATCACATAGAAACTACACTTTATTGTTGTTTTTCGCATGTAACTAGACGATAAAACATGCTCCTTAGACATCCCAGACTTAGTCCAAGCAGTGGTTTGCTCATAAAGTTCCAGAAAGTCCACAAGATCGAGCACAATGTTTTTTTGCATTTGAATGCATCCAAAGAGCATTTGGGCTATTGGGTATGTTGGAGATGCTAATGAGTTTCTTTTTATAATATATTAGTAAAGGACAGAAATTACAAACCAGTGGACTATGGGGCCACTGTGATACAAACATTTGCTCATAACATAACGCCTCGACCAATATCAACATAAGTTGGAATTATTATTAACCTTTTCTGGAGTATAAAGTGACCATAAACAAACATAAGGTTCTAGGATCACGAAAATGCAACCTTAAAGCAAAACATCTTGGTTCTCTCTTGGGAAACACAATGACCAGTAATACCTTAGTTAACATTTATTACAGCATTTGAATATATTGTGAATTCTATGTCACTAGTTATTTTGAGTTGATGCGAAACGAAAAAATGGCGAATAAACAAAGGAAAAGATGAATCGCTCAGCTGGTAATAAGGGCATTAAGGTTAATATTCGCAAAGCAAAATTGCGTGGTTCAGAATATATGTACGTTTCAATGTACCAGTACTGCTTCTTCGTTATGCTGGAAGCGTTCCTGATTTTATTTTAAAAAAAACTGTATTCCTCAAGAGTCCCACACCTTATTTTCTAAAATTAAACACTATATATGCCACTTTTGATAGTGTATATATTTTAAAGGAAAAACGTGGAATTAAAGCTGTATTTTTAAGGTGCAATGTTAAAATTAACTGCGGTAGTCTTTAAGTTAAAGGGTCAGACCTTGACTCACCACCGACATCGATCAGTTGGTGTGCAAGACTAACCGTCTTGTGGCCACAAACGAAGCGCAACTAATAAAAACATGACGGCTTCCCTTAGATCGTTTATGTTTCTACAAAAAAATTAAGCATGAAAATGGTGTTTTCTTCGCAAGGGAATTCGCCAATAAATCCCTTGAAAACCTTCTTGCATTCAACAATGAAATAGGTTGAGTCAATATCTCAAAAATAAAAACTTTAGCTGGCCAACTTATGACTCAATTTTGATGATTACATCACATGCCACACACTAAGTGTTCAGAATTAACAAGTAGAACAAACTCACTTCAACCGACACCACTTCTCCAAACTATTCCGATAATCACGCGTATTCGTACTCGCTAGTGGTCTTTGGTACACGCCCTATCCAGATTGTGGTCTGTACACACTAAAAAAAAAACATACACAAATATCGAATGTAACGATACCAATTGCAATCTCAAGAAGAAAGGTGTTGCCTAAATTCTTGGTGAAATCTGATATTTTGGGTTCAGAGAATTTCATGCAATACCAAAAATTCGCAGATTATGTACAGGCAATTGATCTTAAACAGTTCTCAAGGACTCGTCAAGACACTTCACAGGATAGTCCTACATGAGGGGGACCTTTTTTCTTTCACAAATACTGTGAAGTCTAAATGCAATGGGTGAGAACAATTCCTCATGGATGGGCCGGAATGCCAACCATGAGGAATTTTCTCGCCCCGAACAGACTCCATTTTAGAGTATGTTGGAAGGAACAAAGGTCCACACATGTAGGACTAAACCCTGGTTTAAACTTGGGTCTAAAATTAAGTCCACTTCAGAATACCAGCCACAGTGTGCAAATGTACCTTTTGATTGCCTAATGTTCTGATCTAATTACCCCTCCAAATGAGGCCCTTACTGGTATAAAGGTTTAATTAAATGCTCTTGTAGAGCAATTCATCCTTCAAAGAAAACACTTACCACTTATATGTTTCTCCTTTATAGATGGCAACCCTTGTTTCTCCCTCTCAAGTAGTCGTTCTTCTTCCTCTCTATCCTCCCTTTCACGTTCCTCCCTCTCTCTCCTTCTGTCACGCCGATCTCTGGATCGGGAACGCTTGCTGCGCCTCGATGAACGGTCCCTGGAGCGAGACCTCTTCTTGCGTTTGATCGTGAACGAGACCGAGAACGTGAACGTGACCGCGATCTTGACCGTCGTGATCTCTTTGGTGACCTTGAACTGCAAAGAAAGGGAAATCGTCAGTTATCAGAAATGATATAGTGATCGGGACTGCTTTGTAAGAAACATTTTACAAGTAGCTTAAGTTTGTTGCCACAATTCTTATGTGTATTTACTTGACATTTGAAAAGTCTTCGAATTTTGTTCTCCAATTTTCTCCCAAAGGATACTGACCCTTAAATCTCCCAATACATTATGAATTATATGCACCCGTCAACCCAGAAATACATGCCAATCGACTGACAACAAAATAGTGAACCTGATTGGTTCACCGAGATGCATGGTGTGCGAGTCAGTACCCCCACCTAATTTCTATAACAGACCTGTTCATGCTGCGTGCATCATGGTTTTGAGCATCAGTGTAAAACAAACATACACACACACTACTTCCAAGATTTGAATACAAATGACCAGTTGATACAAATGACCAGTTGTCTACATACCCCCATCTACTGCGTCTGTCCCGTGAACGTTTGTGTCTTGGTGAACGGGTCTCCTCTTCTTCCTCCACCTGTCCCTCCTCCTCTTCATCTTCTATCTCCATCACCTCTGGCTCCTCCTCCTCCACTTCAGGACGAGTTTTCTCTGCTGCAGGCTCAGGTGGAACAGCTGGTTCTGGAGGCTATGTTTAAAAGAAAATGAATTATTCTCTAGAAATTTCTGCGATGAAAGAAACTGTTCTGACAAAAAAAATGTCTTCACCATGAAATCTTCTCACAAAACAAAAGCGTCATAATATAATTGACCACAAAATTTAATGAGCACCTGCATGTCCACATTATTTGCTCAATTTTCGGGCAATGTAATCTCAAAAGGAAGAAAACAAAAGGGCTGGGCTTCCAAGTAATTTCTTGTAAATAAGACAATTTAAAAAGGACAGCAGTCTCAGATCGGTCCTCTAATAAAGGTAAAAATTAAAGAAAATTAATTAGAAATGACCTCCACATGCATACCTCAACATATCCTCCTCATTTATAATACATAAACACACCAGGTATGAACCACCTGATACTTCTTTGCTTCAGAAATATACTATATTATATAGCCCTTTTGTTACACAACACATCCACACAAACTATTTACCACCCACATTCTAACTTGAGTGACCCCTTAGTGACCATTAAGCTCAACATATGCACCCATATTATTTTGGCCCTGTTATAAGGCACGGGCAAATCACTTACGGACCCAACTTGTCTTTGCATTAAAGGATATAGAAAAGACAAGTGTACTGAAGTTTGACACACTGATACACTGATACAGACTCACTGACACACTGATACAGACTGACACACTGAATTTTGCCCACTTCAGGCAAAATCTAAGAATTCTGGGAACAAGGCTTTTGATGATTGGGCCATGGACCTTGAAAATGACCTGTCATCCACAGTTAAAGAGACATGAGGACATTTCCAGAGAGAAGCGCCCTCAATTTTTTTCGAACACAGGTTTTTGGAATATTTGGA
>JAMKCH010005706.1:0-31121 GCA_023653785.1 Ophioderma brevispina
TGCATACGTGCACAGGTGACTTTCTGCGGATATGCGTCGTACTGTGTTGTATATATGGTTTATAATGTTTCTTGATTTGGGGCCTTAAAATTACGATAATAATGTGCCGTATTGTCGACAGCTGCACCAGCGGTGACCGTACCAACTTGAATCAGAACAGAATAGCTTATTCAAGTTCCCAGACCAATAAGAAAACCGACAAGGAGAGAGATCTGGAATGTGCGGTGTGCGTTAGCCCCTGATGTTTGTGTGAGCTTTGTTTTACAAACTTGTTTACTCTGTACGTTCATGAACGGTGGGTCAAATCCAACTCCAGCATCTTGATACGCGTTCACGAAAACAGGAGAAGGACCCCTGTCAGTGTGGGTATATTTATCCTTGATAATTTTTTTAACACTTCCCGATGGTCACTTTTCAAAGTCGTGTTGCGATATCAGTCAGGATTGTTTACTGTTGAGGTACGAAAATGTAAGAAATTAAGAAATGTCTACTCAGCCGTGTCCATGGACCTTTAAGGTAATAAATTTTTTTGTGGTACAAAAATTTGTGAAATTTCTAATTCTTTATAGAGCAAATACGAAATTCAGCTTATGTTTATTATCTTGAAATATAACGCAAATCAAAATCACCTTTTTTCTCTGTTATAAGACATTTCTGTACAGTACAGGTAAGAAATCTATTTCAGTGTCGAATCTATATGAAATTACTATTATGAGGCCATTTTTGGGTGGCCTTAAAATCTCTTGTTGCCCCTTTAAATTTCGACTCGCCAGGCCTAGCGGAGTTCAGGCCCCACACGTATCTAAAGGTGCAACGAGAGATTTCAAGTATCGATATTTTTCTTGATATGTAGTGATTTTCATATAGATTAGACGATCCATAGAAACTCCTACCTTTTATCTGGTTGCAGAAATAGCTTTAAAATTAAAACAAGGTGGTTGTAGATGCCAATTTAATTTCAATAGAAAAAACATTAGGTGAATTTCGTATTTGATCCTATACGAAATTAGAAAAATTTCACAATTTTCGTACCAAAAGAAAGGTTCTCAGCCTCAATCCCTTACAGATGGGGATATTTTTGATATAAAGCTGTACACCAGTGCCAAAATTAATTTCCAAACTTTTGGGGACACCTGTTATTTGAAAATCTCTCGTTGCACCTTAAAGAGGACACAAGGACATTTCCAGAAAGAAAGTGTGCCCATATTTGTTTTTTAAACTTGGTCTTTACATATTAGCATGCCCTTACCAATGTATTAAATCACAAATGAAGTGAATAAAACCAAAAACGCCATCTTTATGTAATAAATAGAGATTAGTGTATGTCTTTATTACACCTCCTAAATATTCATGAGATAAGAGGCATATGTATTCCATTTCATTGGTCAATTGCACTGGACACAAGGATGATAAATGAGATATCGTGCATTTGAGCTATTTTCCATGCGGTTATTTTTTACTACTTTCCCTATATAAATCGTTACCCAGAGGCAAAAGTTACCTATGGTAAGCATTAAGTTACGCATTTTAGTTATTACGGTTCTCCAAGAAGAAGGGGAACTTACTCCGTCGTAACAGCACACATAAAATGGCCGCCACCAGTAGTCGGTCTTGACAGACGACAGAATGCGTGCGTTAATACAAAATAAGATGCGATGTGTCGTCCGGAAAAGCCGGGAACTTTTCAGACTACCGTACGGAAAAAGGAAGTTTCTCTCGCGGAAGCTGGAACTGCTAAGATTGTTGCTTTGACTTGATGAGTTGTCGGGGCGATTTTATACGCCGAAGTTCGTAAACAGGTAAGGATGGCGGTTCTATGCAAAGAAAAAACTACATTGCATACATTATGGTCGCCAAAGGACACTTGAACAAAAAATTTAAATCACCCGAAAGTGACATCGTTAAAGATTAAAGAGTGTAAGCATGCTAGCCTGATTTACAAGAGCTGTGGTGAAGCTCCAGCCGATGGGACAAGGAAGTGTACAACAGAAGACAGAAAATAATTACCTGAAGACAATGGCCAAGATTTGTGTCATCTAATGCACTTGATCATCACGCGCACAGGCTGCAAAAGTCGTCATAGACGACAGGCTCTACTTTGCCAACAGGGGTCGGGAAAACCTGCGCCAAATGACAAAAGAACATATAAAAGTGTCGTACAGACCACAGTGGATATAGGTATGTTGCGTTGACAGGAGACAAATGACCCCAAAACCGAACGTGGGGAAGGGAGTAAGGCCCTGGACAGTGGGGATTGAGGAATGGATAACCCAAATAATCTGTCATGTGCCCGTAACAGCTTTGAAAAGTATGTTGATGCTCTGCACCCAAAAAGTGAATGCTTCTGCAGCGCCTCAAAAAGCTGTGGCAAAAGGATGAGGTGTGGTTGGTATGACAACATGCCAGTTGGTTATAAAAAAACATGTCTTTAACAAAAACTAAGGACATCTGCAACGAAAGAAGGAATTTGTTGTACGCCTCTACACGAATCACTTATTCGTGCACTAGTATTACATGTCTAGACTCCGCAGGTTTTGAAGCGCGGGACATTATGGCCGGCTCAGGTCAGTTAAGTCAGACGCCACAGCCATTCGTAGCTTACTCCAAGACTAGTGGACGAGAAGAAGAAGAACATGAGTGCCACAACTCAAGAATAATACCATCGTCTGTAGGCCTAAGTGAAGCGTCAGTTGACATGAATACAGCCATCCTCTTCCACGGGCTCTTCAAACATGGTAGTTCCTGTTAAAGTCTGGTGTGCCTTATTTGAACACCCTCCACAAACACAGTGATACTTCCTCCAGTCACTCTTCCAATCATTTCGATTGGACTTTGAAGGGGGCTTTGTTGTTGACATCCCCCAGGAGGATTATGGATTCAAGGATCTCAACAATTCTCCTGTTGGATTGTTGGACGGGATTGTGAGTTCTGCCTTGGGCTAAAGCAAATCAGGCTACCAGTGTCCAAATAATAAACCGTTCAATTTTATAATTGCAACGTGCAAATCCACCAGTAGAATTACAAAGAAAAAAGAAAAAAATGTAATAGTTCATAGTTGACTGTTGCATTTATTCGACAAGTGTTAAAGGTCCAGGAAAATGCAAATAGAATTGAGGAGTTTTGTCAGGTCTACAAGGAGGAGCAGAAGGCATGCAATATTGGGTTGGTGATGACATCATTAGTGAGAGTCAGTGGCGTATCCAGAGGGGGGGCAGGGGGGGGCCGTGCCCCCCGGACCGCGATGTTTTGCGAGTAATAAGGTCGCGGTACATTTGTCTAAAAAAACTGCTTGCTTGATGGTGTTGCGTGGGTATTAAATACAGCAGAGGAAGCTCTATAAGACTTAATACTAGTATATCTGTTTGCAATGGATATTACTATTACTACCTACTAGTACTATCTTGCGTTGTGTTTGGTGATGATGTTACATCTCGACCTCACCCCCCCTTCAGATTTCTAACGCGGTAAAAAAATTTTGGGTAACCGGCGAGCGTAGTGAGCCGTTTAAAAAAGTGTTTGTCGGTACAAATTACACGTGTCGGCACATTCACAAATTTGTGCCAACCCTCGTCAACAACAATCCTGGTACGCCATGGGGAGTAATAGAACATTCAGGGACTGTGTGATCTATTCAGACAATGACTGAAACTCAATAGTGTCCCAATGATGTCCTGGTAGGTTATCTTTTTCTGGCGGTTTATTGGAAGGAATGTCCCATTAAGATTTAGAGTGGTTTATGATTCATTTCCTGGGGACCTTAAGAATTTTTTTGGAAGTACTTCAAAGCGCACACGTGTAGAACATTGAACGTGATTGTGGGGTTTTGGAACATGTGATAACTTGAATTCATTTAACGACGATAGGAAGTTTGTTTTTGTTTGGGCACCGTAGAGAGAAATTCACAAGCAGGAAAAATGGTAGTTACAATTTTCTTATGCACATGATCTCTAAATATTGATAAGGGTTATATAAAACAAAATACTACATTGCTATGTCGTGCAACTATTCACAAATATAGAACATTCCTATTGGTTTATATAATGCATAAAATTCATTCTAGTCTAGCACTAACAGCTAACCACATTAAAGGTGGCATTTCGTGATTCCAGCACCTTCTGTTTTATTCATTGTTCACTAGATGATCCTTGAGAAAAGCTTATTGACAAAACTTTATCTTATCGGAGCTTGCGGTTTTGTGTTCATGAGCAAATACGTGTTTCCACGGTCCCATAGGCCCTGTGCGGTAATTCTGGTCCGTTTACGTGACAGAAAATACAAAATCGTGAATTTCTTACAGGTACGACCGAATTACACGTAAGATTTGGTACACATGGATTACTAATGCTAACGTTCAGATATTATAAAAATCTCAACTGTTCGAGGAGAAATCGGGGGGACGAGGTTATGGATCACAAATGCCCCTTTAAACTACGCAGCAGATAAGCATATGCAATGGCATGCCGCAGAATGATATGCCGATGTAGGGGGAAAAAAAAGGTTGCATAAAGGAGTAAACTATTCCGATGAAGTGATGTCATACAGAGCATAGTCACTTTTTATGGCAACTTTTTCCTTACTGTTGAAAATCAGGAACTAGTAGGGAAATATTTAGATCAGTGATGAGTATCAACCCATCAAATGAGAGTATCGTTACATTGATGTTTCTAACGTCTTTGATGGTTTAGGGATATCATTGTTGGAGAGATCATGCTAGACACCTACTGCTTATTCAACCGACGCATCACCATTTCAAATAGCTGGTGATGGCTTGGTAAGCAACAAATATGAAAACAATTGGCTGAAACCAACTTTCATACAGTTTTTATTATAAGATAAGAAAATATGAAGTTTGAAAGCCTTGGTGTGTAAAACTTCCAAGTGGAACTCATTTTTGTGAGACTTGAAATCCAAACCCATGTAACCATGGCAAATGTTCACCATGGTAACAAAAATTATGTTAATGCATCTTCTTTTGGTGCTGTGGAAATACAGGTTGAAGGAGGCAAAGTATGTACTTGTTTACATTTGACAACTGTTCAGTTCAATTCTTTGCTAAAGGTCTCTAAGATGTATCAAATTGAGATGACTTTCCCATCATTTGTTAAAGTTTGTTCTTGTACACAGTTTAATTAAAATCAAATTTATTTTGACAAAACCAGAAGAAAAAAAAATATCAACAGATTTGATGACTGATTTGGATTATTTATTCAGCTTAGGCGACGAAAATAAAAAACCCTGTTTTACGGGCCCGACCGACCCTGATTTTTCAGTTTTGCAGAATTTTTTTTTTTTTAGTTTTTCCAAAAATCATGTGAATTCAGCCTGTTTTTAGCCGAAATTTATCAATTTTGGCAATTTTTTTAAAGAAAATTTGTTTGTAAAAATTCTTCATTTTTTCGCTTGATTTTTCAGATTTTGGGGTTATTTTAGGCCAATTTGAGCTCCAGAAAGAAAAAAATTAAGAAAAAGAAAAAATTCGCCCGACCGACCGACCCTACTCGAAAGGTCCGCTCGCCCGTAAAACAGGGTTTTCTTTTTTCGTCGCCTTACTACATCTTGTGTAAATTTTACGAAATTTCATTATGGGAAATATGATTCTTCTTTAAAATATCTAGTTTTTACACAGATCTCTGTGAAGAATGGACATAGAGAGCAATGTAGAATACAAATCATGACATTTAGAAAATGGTAAAGTTAGTTTAGTTAGTTTAAACATTCCGGATCCTGAATTTTATTACAAAGTTTTGATTTGTAAATGAAAAAACGTTGATTTGAGATACCACGTAAAAAGACAATAATTGTGGTTTGAGAACCGACCTGATGTTTACTGATGTGCACCTTATTAAAGGTGCAACGAGAGATTTCGAATAACGGGTGTCCCTAAAAAATGTGAAAATTCTGATTTTTGCACTGGTGTAAAGCTCTCTATCAAAAATATCCCCATCTGAAAGGATTAAGCTGAGAACTGTTTCTTTGGTACAAAAATTGTGAAATTTCTAATTTCCTATAGGAGCAAATACAAAATTCAGCCTTTGTTTTCTATTGAAATATAAGCACATACAAATCACCTTTCGTTTTAATTTTAAGTTATTTCTGTAGACAAATAAAAGGTTGGGAATCTATTGAGTGTCTAATCTATATGAAATCACTACATACCACAGAAAATATGGATGACTTGAAATCTCTTGTTGCACCTTTAAGAGGATGTGCAGGTCTGGCTTTATTGGCCTTTTGTTCAGCTCCATCATATTACATGTATCTCCAATTGTATATTTTACGATAATTGAAATAAACTTATAAACTTGTTTTTTTCTCTATAGCTTGGTGGTATAGTTACAAGAAATGACGGTCAGTGTCACGTGGATCATACCAATACATATACTAAGGCCACAGAATTGGTAAGTGCCTTGCCTTAGAGATGAAGGTGTACATAATTAGGAAGGGGAATTTACTCAATCTCCTGTGAGTATGTATGGTGACTCAAAGAGAGGGCGCTGTTCATGGGTTTGTAGTCTCATTCTCAGTTGATATAGGCTACCATTGCACAGTGCAAGGTAGGATTCCCAAACTGATTAGGAAGTACAGACTGTCCCAATAAAAACTATACAATCAAACTAAAAATTATAAAAAATATAAACTGTGCATTTTTGTCAGATATTTTGGCTTTATTTGTTAGACAAGATCCTAAGCTAAATCCTCACTTTTATTCCATCCAATTTGATGGACCCAAAGCGGAGATATTGTCAGTTGAACACAAAGGATAAAATACCACTTGGGCCAGTTTCACCTGAAGGTTCAAGAAACTAAATGTATAAGGCATGTATCATCATTGTGGGATTAAACCCTTTCAAACAAAAGAATATTGTACAGATCAGAGTGAATGTATTATCATGCATTGAATTAATCAATGTATTATTTTTCAGTGAAAGCACCAGAAATTATTATGTTGTGGGTGAAATGAGGGACTCACTCCCAGGGGGACAATGATCGTGAAATGCATGGAAATTGGGGAATTTGACTGTTGAAACTAATGTAACAGTCTACAAGTCTGTTGAGGGCCAAATGTGTGGACAATGCTCTAATTTGGAGGGACAATTTACCCTTCCTTCCCCTATTCCCCACTGCCTCCAAGATGCCAGGGAGGAATATAATGAAGAAAGCAGTGTGCATCAAAGAGCAATAAAGGAAAGGACGGTTGGTGTTCAAAGGTCTCAGCTTACTTTCAACAAGGGTGTTTTTATGGTTCTACCTTCTGCTGAAACCTGGAGTAAAGCTGAGACAACAAGACTGTTTGGAATTGAATTTCCCAATGCTACATGTATTTATTAGCAATTGTGACATTATAAAGTTATAAATTATGTTATATCACAAGAAGCAGCACTTTATACATACTTTTTATTTTAATTTTCAATAAAGAATATCTTGAAGGTGGGTTTCATTGGCAACTTTGTTGATATCAGGATAGCCGAAACTGGCCCAACAGGTTTTTCAACTGTCTCAGATAATTAGCCATAACTCCTGAACCAGACCCTCAAATTACACCAACTAAAAATCTCATGAAAGCTGGAACACTCCTTAAAAAGAATCAGTAAAACTCCAGTTGAGATGAACTTAAATTGTTGGCCAAAAAAATTAATCTTTGATTGTATAGTTTTTTTGGGACAGTCTGTAGACCAGTTGGGATTAAGATTGACTTTCTCTTTTCAAGCTAAAGTTATAGTCAAGGACAAAATTAGGCAACCAATTGCACGTATGTCAAGGTTTGTCAATCAGCGCGGCGCGGACTGTGATTGGTTTGAATGTGTAGTATGGGGGGGGGCAAGTTCGAACAAAATATGATTTAAAATGTCAAAACATGTCCTATTTGAGTTGGGTTTTCGACGCACGGACACAGTAATTCACGGAAGTAAACTTTCTGTTTCAATAAGCTTTAAATGTTCACAGATTATTCTTCGCGGCCGACATTTGTTCTCCACCCTCAAATTACGTCAGACGCACAATTGGTCCCCTTATTCTGTTCCATGAAATTAAAGTTATGGGTTCAACTCAGCAGAGTTTGCCCCACACTAGACTTTAAACAGCTTTGGCATTAGGTTGTAAACATAAAAAGACAATAAGAGTATGAAAATTGCCGAGCAAAAAATCTGAACTGTATTGTGTCTAGATTATACTGTTAGTAGGGTAAAATTTGAGAAACCTGAAAAGTGACTATATTAGATACAACAAACTCGCCACTACTGATCCTGTTAAAGATTTTAATTCAAAGTTATTTTTTTTCAATTTCGAATAGTAATAATAAATCTATGAACAGTATTGTTTGGAGGGCATAAACAGGTTAGGAGAGTATAAAATTCATATTCTCTGACAAAACAAATTTGAGAATGCTTTCTGATGTATGCCTCCAATATAGGAGAACAAATTATGGAAATAAAGACCCCATGTACTTCATGTATGCCCTCTGTCTCATCTTCTTGCATAGTGAGCAGCAGCTAAATGTATGAATTGAGATGGAGCCAGCCTCAATGTTGATTGGTTGCCGTTGATGGGTCTAATACTACCAGTGGATGAAGAGTGAGGGACACTCATCGAGAATGTGCATCTGCGTCTGTGATGGACGAGCCACCCCCCCCCCCCATGGCAGGCTGGAGATCGAGTCGCAGCTCCATCGATGCATATTGCTGTTGAAACGAGACTCCTGTGCGAATCCTGTTCAAGGTGACCCATTCCTTGCGGGAAATGCAGGAGGGAGTTTTGTCATAGTGTGATAGTGAAATGGGTCTAGGTCGTGGGGGATCTAGCCCAGCAGTGGTCCATGTCTGTAAGATGTTGAATGGAGGAGCTGGAGAGTTAGCGGCGTGTCAACAGAGAGGTCGTCGAGAGACGCAGTCTCTGTCTGCCAAGCTGGTGTGATTCTTTGATAGTATTATGCAGCAGGTACTTGCTGTCCAACCAGAGCATTGGTCACCAGTTTATGTGTGTTATGTTCTCTCCGAATCACTGCCCAGTGGCATGCTGACAGCGCTGGTAGAAAATCAGATGGAGTGCGGATGACGGCAGCCAGTAAGGCCTCATGAGTACTGAGTTCAGTTTTGATGTTGGAGCTATTGCACCATCTGGAGCAGCCATATTTAGCAGCACTGTAGACCAGAGCCAGGGCGGGGGTGCATAGAGTGGATGGACTAGCACCCCATGTACTTTTAGTCCATTTATCAAAATCACTTGCTGGCTATTTGCACCCTCGTAAAAGAAAAGGTAAGATAGGAACTGAAGGTCAGCAAGACACAAGAAAGATGTGTCGTTGATATTGCACCGTATTTAAGGATATCTCTGTACATGTAACCTTTTTTTTGACACCTTGTTGATATTGTTTGCTATTACGCGATTACCGTCCATAACAGTATAAAGTTGTGGAGATGAAGAACCATGGTTCCTATCCCATCTCTTGCATAGGTAGGCAGAAGTATCCCCGTTGATGCACACGGGGACCCATATAGTTTTATAAGGTTAGTAACCAGAGAGTTAGGCGTGGGGTATGATAAGAGAGTCGATAATTTAGAGAGGTGATCGATTTCATACACTTGACACCAGGGGCCCCATGTCACAAAGACTTACAATCGATCGTAAGTTTTGATTTATCAAGTTCAAACTGCGCTTGATGAGTTACGCTTGATAAACTTACAAGTGATTGTTAAGTCTTTGTTGAAACCGGCCCCAGGTTATCTTGAAGAATTGAAGGCACTAGTTAGTCTGAAGTACTATGAGACTCATTTCCAACAGCAGCGCGGAAGTACTGCCCCATAAATCCTTGCTGCGCAAACAATATGTCGACTGGTGAAGTCCTGTTATACCCCATTATTAGTTCGTCACGTGGAGCGTAAATTAAGTAAGTTACAAACACCTCTTTTTTTTTTTTTTTTGTCTAGGCTAGCTACAGAGTACAGTGTCATGAAACATATTAAACGAAGTCATGTTAACGTACGCACCTGAATTTGAAATTATCAAGACCCTTTTTATTTTCAAGTCTAAAAGAAACAAAACATAAAAGTCCGATATGCCGCGACACGATGCGTACAAATTCTATTACAATACATCCTTGCCTAGACTCAGTCACCTATACCCTGGTTACCGTCCATTCTCATGCAGTTTTTTTAGCGAGGTCTTACCAAATGATGCCAACACATAGTTACAAATAAGTAAAATGCTGAATAGAGTCACATGAAACTATGTAATGACTAGAAATTTATTTTTAGAGGTTATGGAATCATGTTGCGAAAGTATTACGAAAGTACCATTCGAATTGTCAACACAAGCTGATACTGGCTTGTGACCGTAGTCATGTAAGTGTGCTTGTATTACGTGCCGCTGTTTAATATGCCGCTAAGCGGAAGTGCACCAATTTCCTATTCGCATCAATATACGTTATCATTGCCCTAAGTGGTAACAGTTTGTTTTGGCTGGTTTCAAGATTTCTCAAGATGAGTAATAATCTGGAAAAAACTCTTTAAATTTGGCGTCAAGGCAAATTGAGAACCAATTTTGTTGATCGTTCATAAACTCCGTAGAAATTGAGGCCCCTAACTTAGCGCAGCTCTCGATAATTTACAAGGAACGTTTGTTTGCGGAACTATGATTACGTATTATTGCTATGGGAGGTTCCCGGCGGCACGGAAAAAACAAACTTGTAGGCGAAAGTACTGGAAGGTCCCTTCTAGCCGCTGTTGACTCATCTAAGAAATACAGGCTTTACTTTTTAAGTTAAGGTTTGATTCCAATACTTAAATAAGATAGTCAGTAGATTTTCCGGCAATGGCATAACAAAATTTGAGGTCTGAGCATAACGCACTTCATTATCATAGTCTTGGGCACCACCTATTTGGTTGCTTATTGGTGGGATGTATCATGAATATTAACAATTTTTCTTTTTTAAAATTTGTCTTTAGTTTTCATAAATTTCCACTATTCTGGCATAAATTTCTCCTTTGAGGAAAATGCACCATGGTCACCTGCAGTTTTTTTTGTGCGTTTGCCGAGTCGAAATCATTTTAGCGGCTTAGTTTTTCAAACTACACAGTTTATGCAACATATTAGCGAAAATCAGCCAAAGTCAAAACTTCAGGGCAACGTTTTTTGTTATTGCAAGATAACGCGAATTGCTATTATGCTAGTACTGATGACGAAGTGCAAGATCGTAAAACATGTTTAGATTTTTTCGGGTACGTTGCTGGCCTGTTCAATAATAACATCATTTGCCGCCTTGGTGTGTTTTAGATTCTGTGGGATTTGATCACAGACTCATACCAACGGAACTTTGGAACAAGGCAAATCATTTTTGACTTGATTTTGTTTGTTTGCGACGCTATATCCTTTCCGCCGATCCGCGCCTGGTCAATCAGCAGTTGAAAGACCCATCAATTGATTGCATTGATCACAGTGCAGAAGCATGTTACATTGAAGCTTCCAGTTCAGCACCGTTATATGTAAATCGATAACACCATCCGGTCCAGCACCCGCAGCTTGGTAATGACTGCAGTCACGTGCTCAGTGGGCTGACACACCGCACCACGGCCTCCTGACTGAGAGTGAGTCTCCCGGGCTGAATCTGCAGTCACTTGCCCGCACCGCGGCCTCTACATCATTCAATAAAGATTTCATAATTATATAATTATAACATTGATATTGACAGCCTGAATTTACATTTACAAATGTCAGTATGTCTCCCATAGCATTTTGTTTTGTAGTATTTCTATAAATACGGAAAGGAGCATGAACCCGGAAGTGAATGTAATATGAGGCACTGCCACTGCACTGATAAAACCCGGTGGTAAAATGCACAAACTTAAAATCCCGCTTAAAACATAAAAACATCCCGCACCTTATTGCTTTGGAGCTTTTAGCACTTGTTTTGGGCCTATACATATACTTGTTACAGATATGCACAAATCTATTTTTGATGGTTTTACTACTCTCGAATTTGGCAATTTTTTTTTTTTTTTTTAAATTTTGCGCTAAAGGGAATTGTGATACTAACAGTACATGCGCACCACCAATGACAGTGTCATCGATTTCCCGGGGTAGAGGAGCTTATGAGCAATTATTGCTACCGATCACCGACTGATCAATAGGATGTGTGAACATCGATATTCTCTTGATTGACAGTCCCCTATTGTTGAGCTTACAAAGGCCGCGGTGCGGTCTTTAACCGCTTGTGTACAACCATGGGTATATTCTCAATGCAATTTCTATGTGGATTGAACTGTGCCACCAAACTTTGAACCCTAGATGAGTCTCATACCCATAACCTCATCTACAAAGTCGCAGCTTATTCCGTAATAGGTTTGTACAGATACAACCATGGTTTTATTGACAATTTCTCAAATGTAGCTCACAGCAGCAGGCATTATTTTTGTGTCATCTGCAAGAGGGCACATAGGGATCACTTTAATAGTGTGTGTGTCTGTGTGTCTGACCCAAATGTTAACCCAAAACATAATTGCTTGCTGTTTCCAGATTATATGCACACATTTTCATGCTACTTGCAGGTAATTGGTCATTGGGTAGTTCCCCACAGTTACCCCTCTCGCGAGTGAGAACAAAGGTCATCTAGAGGTCATTAGAGGACATGGCCCCAAACTGGTCATAATTATTAAATTGCTTGATATATCAAGCAATGGTCCTTGGGTAGTGTCCCTCATGTTGGTGACCTTATGTGGCCTTGGTGACCTCATGTGACCTTTGTGGCCCCCATAAGGTCAGCATTTTAAATTGGTTTGGTGTATCCACATATATCAATCGATTTTCTATGACACTTGGATACAATGGTCTTTGGGTAGTTTCCACATCTTGGTGACCTCATGTGACCTTTGTGGCCCAAAGAGTAAGCTTGATAAAATTGTTTTGTGTATCCACAATGATCGATTAACTTTGCATAGGGTCCCTACACCCTTTGTCTGCTGCGCCCTTTTGCTTAAATCTTCCATTTACTACATTGTGTGTTAACGGAATTGTGCCCATGGCTAGCTTTTTTGTTTACTCGGTCATTACTCATGTAGTCACCTCTGTTTTAGACTTCTTTGGAAAGCTTTGTCCGAGTCGCATTTGAGTTGCAATCTTTTAATCCAAGATATAATTTAATACAACTATGAATGTCATGATGTCAATGGTACATTTGTTGAATGAACATTCATCTTTAAACTAATGAAATATTCTTTATTGCACGAATGAAAACATTCATTATTTGTTTTTATAACATTTAGTAAGCCTTGTCATTAAGCTCAGACTAGCCATGCTAGCTTGACTACACTAGCCTTTGCCTAGGCTAGCCAAGTAGTAAGCTAGGCCTAAATGTTTACCTTTCTCATACTACAGCTATTAGTCCCCCACAGCATTAAACTTGGTCTGACAAAACCTCCATGGCTGGGAATTCCAAGTAGATCCGCCGAAAACATATCCTTTGCCGCAGAAACACACGAGCGTGCCCCATTTTTTTGTTCCCTCCACGAGACCGTTTCCCTAGTTCCAACACTCGCTGCAGCACCCATAAGCCGCCATAATTATTGCAACATAGCCACGGCAAAGTTCCTTATGACATGCATTTGTGAAGCCATGAGGCGTGCCATAGAACAAAATGTATGGCCAAAAATGCAAGCGAGGAACCAATGCACGGTATGTGACATACATTCTATATATCGTTTTATTTGAATGAACTTGTGACCTATAATCCACCAATCAAATGACAAGGATCTATTTATGGTGTATTAAAATTAATTATTGATTCATTACCGGATAAATTGATGAATTTTTTAGAGGTTAATAAATCGTGACATTGAAGGTTTATATGCTTATGTGTAAATACAATTTTAAAGCTAAAATGTCAAAAGTACGATCAGACCATTGTATGTTTTGTTAGTGTTTCATCGTTATCATTTTAGTACACTATGATCAGACCATCTTGTGTTTATTTTTTGATTTAACATCTTGAATTTTCTGTAGAACTACACAACTTTTTCCCACGAATCTAAAGTACTAGATTATCATCCGACTCTTCGTGATATTGTGCCTGTGAAAAATGTATACCTAGTAAGTATGCCGTTACCACGTAATAGTTATTTTTTTTACTTCTTGCCCAGTTGACAACAGTTGAACCCGAATTTACTACTTTTCCTCTCAGAATCTCCCCCCCCGCTTCTTCTTTCCAATGATCTCGAGTTACGAGACTCGTCGGACCCAAAGACATAGTACAGTTGTTAAAAAGTCCTATTTTGTAAGTATGAGGGGTGTGAGTGAAAGCTTTCCTCCATGGCCTCCTGCTGTATTTCCATCGCTCTAAAGTCCTTCCCTTCCAAAGTTGTGACTTCTTACACTTTTAATATTACCTTTTTGCACGTAGTTAAAAACAAGCCTTCTCTATATAGGTTGTATGGTATGTGGTATCTAGATTGCGATGTGTCAGATACAAATAATCCAGTGCTCTCCATCACAGTCTTGATGGATTAGAGAGTGTGTTTTACATGTGCTCCAAACTAAGACTGTGCTGCAGCCTATTTACATTGCTTTTATTCTGACATGTACACCACATCCCTACACATGTCGGTTATTGTGTGCACCTGTTTTGTTGGAATAAATAGTTTTTTTTCTCGCTTAAATTCTAAAAAATGAAGCAAAGTGATGACCACAAGTACCTTGTGATCTAAATTTAGTAGTAGTAATAATCCTAATCAAACGCACAGCAAGAAACATGTCAAAACTATCGTTTTGGTTTAAGATTTGCTGAAACACATTACGATGAAAAATGCTGTCGAACTGGGAACATTTTAGTATTTTAACAAGAATATATCCGGGAATCATGTTCTTCACGACATTAATAAGTTTTCATAAAGATTTTTATTGTTGAAAAGGATCAAACACACAGAGTGGTTCATCACACATCAACAACTCTGCATCCGATGCTTCCACATATTTTATATGCGCGAGATAAAAATGCACAGACGCACGGACGCATTGTTTTGATTTGTGATGAACCCCTCTGTAACATGTTTGAATCACTAAATGTATTGAGTCAATTGGAATTTGTCACAGCACATAGTCGACTTAAAAGCCATGGTGTTGACAACTTTATATTCTGCCCATTAATTTCGGAATAAAACACAGGAATATGACAGTTAATAAAAGGCACCATATCGTAACATCATGTTTGATTTTGTATTTTGATATCAGTGAAACACTTCCCTAACCTAGTTTGGTGTAATTTCCTAATCCACTGAGGACTACCACCTTACTTACGGTATCTCTGATGGCCCTCGTAACATAATATAACATGATTACTCCTCTACTAACCGATCAATAGACCTTTCTCTATCTATCGGCATAATTACATTATACCCTTCCGCATCTACTTTGTATCATGTGCTTTTTTTCTTCAACTGAATAAAGAATATGCAACAAAGGTACGAATGGTATAATGTAACCATCTATTTGACATATCTGTACTTTATTTTGTCTTTCTTAACCATAACCATATTTCTATTTGGCTAATCACATCATCATAACCCTGTGAATAACAATTTCAATAGATTGGTACCGTAGTACTCATGGTGTGAAGCAGGGCCCCTATTCAGGGTTTGGGGTTCCCCCAATCCACAAAAGGGGGAAGAGGTCCTCTTTTTGCCGATTTTGTGGATAAAAAAAAATGTCCAAATTTAAAGATTTTAAACAAAGTCCACATTTTGGTGGTGAGATGTTCAAAAGTAAAAAAGGACCAATTTAAGGGGTTAGGTCCACATTTACCAAAAAGTCTACTTTTTCGAAGGCCTGACCCCCCCCCCCCCCCAAAAAAAAAAATCTGCATACGGCCCTGGTGTGAAGAAAGTAGGGCACATTTGGGGCAGGTACTGACTTGGCTGGTATTCTGAAAGGGAATCTAACTTAGACCAAGTTGAAACCAGGTTTATCCTACTTGATGGCTTTGTTTTTCCTTCAAACATACCTAAAATTTGCTTAACGGTGCGAATTTCCTCTGGATGGGCTGGACGGCCCATCAATGCGAATTTTCTCACCCTTTACTTTTAACTGTTCACACAGTGTTAGGCAATGAAACAAGGTCCACTGATGTAGAAACTAACCCTGGTTTAAACCCAGGTCTAAAGTTAGACTCCCTTTCAGAATACCAACCTATGAGTCTTACTGATAGACGGGAATAAAAAAAGACAAAAAACAGACATTACTGAGTAAGTTCTCGGTCTGGAGAATGCAACAATCTAATCGTAAGTGAGCATCATTTTTAGCATTATAGCTCCAACAAGTAATTGCTTTTATTTTTTTTTAAAATTACTTAGTTCTCCATGTAGACAAGGATGTATGTTTTATTAATCTTTCCCTGGAGATGGCCAGTGCACAATAGTGTTAAAAAAATGTGCGCTTGGCCGGATTCGAACCGGTGACCTTTATATTACTAGCACGATGCTCTGCAAACTAATGCTTATCAGCAAGGGTGGGTAGAGGACGAATAGATATTATCTATAGGTGTTTATGTCTGAGAGGTATCCTTTGCTTTCCTGGGTGGGATAGCATCATAACGGTATATTAACATAAATACGATTTAATATTTGTTTGTGGCCAAGCGCACATTTTTTTTTATCAACACTATCGTGCATTGGCTATATCCAGGGAAAGATTAATAAAACATACAAGTAATTGCTTGTGCATTAGCTATCATTAAAAGAACACCCAGCGTCTAAATAATTGTTCTGTCACTGTGACTGACATTATGAAAGTCGGCTTTACCTTTGGGATTTTATATAATCGAACAGAACTATGAAACATACTCCAATGTGCTGAAAACCAAAATCTGTTTTACACATAATTCTTGGATCATTTGTCCCTTGGCTTAGATATCAGGTCTAGTATTTTTTTTTAACTTAAAAATGGTTGTAAGTAAATCAACAGGGTCCATACAACTCGACGTGTGTGTTGTGGTGGGGTGTGTGGGTGAAATTGTAAACACCTCCAATCTGGGACATTTTCTAGCCTAAAACCTCCAATCGGGGACATTTGACGACCGGGGATGCCCCCTAACGTAGGACCTATACTGGGGGGTAGCCCTATGTCTAAAATGTGTGTGTGTGGAAACCATTGGATATATATATATTGTACCTTATTTAATACCTTGTGTATAGAGCTTTGTTCTGTCCTTGTAGAGATAGATCATGTAATATCAAATGTAGTGTAGATATGCTGTACTTTTTCATGAATTATTTAATCTCAGTCAAAAAATCCCCCACTGGCATAGCATATATTCACTGCAGTAAGAGATGCAAGTTCATGTCTCTGTTTACTCAAATTGTTTGTGAATGGATTGTCTTTCTTTTTGACTGGACATGTCCATTGACATTCTTAATCTTCAATTACAATGAATGAATTATAGCTTAATAACTGTGCATTTACTTCTTGCGAGAAAAATGGGACAAACAAATGCACGCCCACTGAGATTTAGATGCGTCCAATGCACGAGCTCCGCAGGAGCAAGTGCATTGGACAAGCATCAAATTCAGTGCAAGTGCATTGATTTACCCCATTTTTCAAGCAAAAGTAAATGCGCAGTTATTAACCAAATTCATACATGACAGAAAACAACAAATTTGCCGTATTAGTGTTAAACCATAGTTTTAAAAATGTAATTTATCATAGAAATTAAAAACAAATTACCCACTGAGAAAATAAAACAGTCCTGCGCAGCACACACACGTTCGAAAGCCCCTTACGCAGTACGTGGAGCGCAACTGGACATTTTCAATCCATTCGCGCTACGTTCGCGTATTTTGGTAACAGCTTCACTGATTTGCTGCTGTAAATGCGTAAATATGCAGAGTGTATGAATCAAGATGAGTGACAGTTCTTTTCAGATAACCTGAATCAGAATGGTATTTAGAGATTGAAAATTTTCTACAAAGTTAAGACCTCTGTGCACCACACTTGTACTCATGCTTGTGAAGATCACCACCATCTCATGTGTTGGATGATTTGGAATGTTAGTGGATAGGTCAACACAAGAAGTTGATGATATTTATAAAAATTAAACAAATGTAGTTTTAATTGTTAAAGACACTATGAGCGATTTTGTCCGAAAGATTCAAAAATTTGAAATTTGCAGGAATACCTTAAAGGTGAAGAATAAGCCTGTAGAATTCTCATAATTTACTTTTTCCCAACTGAAAATTGACAGAAAAGGAAGAAAGCAGCAGTATTCAAAGATACGAATATCCATTCAGTTACGTATGACTAAAGTATCCGATTTTGTCTTTATTAGGTTGCTTCTGGCCCTATCATTTGTAGGGTATGTTAGGATACCTGTACTTGTTACAGACGTGCAAAAATCTGATTTTAATGATTTTTTTTTCTATTTGTCTGATTAGCAATCACTGATAGTGCCTTTAAGTGGAAAAATGCAGTGGGGTATTTTTTTGATCAGGAGTATTTGTTAACTGCCTGAAAGAAAAAAAGCTGTGTGCAGGGATATAGCTAGGCCGGTTTGCGGCGGTCAGCCATGAGCGGCACTTGCTCTCACCGACCGGCACAGAAGGTCATTTGGGAGGTTTACGACCAGCACTTTACTTAGGTGAAATGAAAAATTACCACATAAATTGACAAATAAACATCATAGTTTGACCATAAGTCCCATAAGTGTAGTAAATTTTTAAGATTTTCCGACCGGCACTCGAAGTAGCCTAGCTATAACCCTGGTTGTAGCCGATGCTTCAAAACTAGTTAAAACATGAGAACGCTGCCTATTACTTTAATAATTGGACCAGTGGATTCTCTGAGGCCTTATTACATGAACATTATTTGAAACCGGAACTTTGCATAAAAAATGAATCAAAATTTAAGGAGAACAGGTTAAAGCATGGGTTCTCAATTATATTAGCTGAAGGGCCAGAGTCTTGCTAAACATATTTGAAAGTTCCCTGCTTGAGGGCCAAATACACCAAAATTTCTTATGATTCCCTTTATATTTTGGAGCAAGTCAAGGGCCAATAATCAATGGTTGGCGGGCCGGATTTGGCCCGCGGGCCGCCAATTGAGAACCCCTGGGTTAAAGCAATAACAGCACATTTTTTTGAAGAGTGCCCCCAATTTTCAGAATTTGATATTTTTGCACAGTTATGTTGGTAATTGTCTAGGAAACTATACCTGCGAACGGGAATCCTTAAAAATGCGTATTTATCATAAAATAAGTGATTTTGTAATTAGAATGGGATCCCAGATTGTACTTAAGGCAGAGCTGAAATGCTAAGTGTATTCCGTCCATGATGAAATAGTGCCACCTCAAGAAAATGACCTCTAACTTAACTTGCCTTAACCAATAAAACACCTAATGGCTGAGCGTATACACATATGGCACTATTTCCCGGCTATTTCATATTGGAAGGCCGTTTCCAACAGCGTTGAATTATTATCGGAGATCTCCGATATTAATTATTCTAATTACAAAATCCTCCTTTGGCAACACATAAACATTTTAAGCTAAAACCAGTTACAGGTATAGTTTACTAGCCAGTTACCAATGCAACCGTGTAAAAATCTCAAAATTTTTGGAAAATTGGGGGTGTGCTATTATTGCTTTAACTGGAAACCTAAGTTCTTGGAAGCAATGAAATACAGAGGCCTCAGACATAGTAGAACATTAGGGTTTGTAACGTCTTAAGACTCACAAAGTAGGCTATGTTTGTCGTTTGTTTGCTCTAAGCTGGCTCCACATTACCCGCATAGCTCAAGATGACTTAACCTCGGGGTTGAAATTGGGGATGTGAATGCTTTGGAATTTAATGTGAAATACTAAACAAGCTTGTAAAATCATCAAAATTGGGACCAAACCCCTGTGTGGGCCAGTACTTCCTTTAAAACCACATACTTTTGAGGGAATTGCTATACTTATTGAATACAATGGATTGTCCTTTCTTCCTGAACTCCAGACCAGCTATTTGTTGAGGTGGTAAAGTACAATCAGGAAGTAATGGTCCTATTGAAGAGAGCAAGTTTTAATCAAATAATTGCCTAAAAATGGAGTGTTGTGATTATTGATCTGCTTTCAAATAACATTTTTTTAGGAGGGGAAAAGTTGCATTTTTTGGAGTGTGAGTTTCGGCACAAGAATTGCACCTCTATGCCGCTTTGAGTGTTGTAACTTATCCACTGTAACCCTGTATATTATAAGTATACCATTGACTGACCTCTACACCCTCTCCATCCCCAGTCTCCAGTCCCTACTTACAGTTTCCAGTCTCCACTCCAGTTCCCAGCCCCAATCCCTAGCCATGAGCCCTTAGTTGCCAGTCTCAGTCTCACTTGTAATTCAACCCATCTCATTTTCCAACCCAGCCCCAGTCCCTAGTCTGAGTTCCCCAGTCCCTATCCCCCAATCCCACAGCCCCAGCCTGCCTCAATATCCAGTGCCTCTATTCTATCCCTCAGGCCCCAACCCCCAGACTGGGATTCAACCCTAACTCAGCTTTAGACATGATTTAAGTCTTGGATGATAGTCGTCTGATAATTGCCACTGTATACAGCTGTTTTTTCTGAATGGCTGAATAAGTTTCAGTTTAGCAGAATTTTGTATTTGTGATGTGAATGATAAGCAAAAGGCAATGCTGTAATGCACATTACCTCAACAAAAAAAAAAATGAATGGCAGGATTAGTCAAAAGACTGTGTGTTTTTGCTGAAAATGATGCAATAATGCTGGCATAAAAAAACGTGTTTTACGCACATTGCATGTCAAAAATATTTTGCAAGTGAATGTTTGAATGAAAAAGACTATGGTACTATAGACCTGATGAGTGGATAAGTATCCAAGGGTCATAGGGACATAAGGTGGTCTATACTTCATCGGTAGACGTTTCTGATGCTAAGCCTTTACGAACATGCTTTTTATGGCAACGAGTATGTTCATGCATCCGGAGCACAAATCATGTTCGAAAGACTAGCGTCGGCGAGTCTCAATTGAAGTATGAACCCCACCATGTGTAGCATATGTGATGTGTGTACCATTTTATATGTGAAGCATGGCATTTGTTTGTCAGTCAATCTATGAACAAAACAAATCCGCATTTCACATACAGGTACACTTCTCATACCTGGCTACTAAACTTCACTTGACTGTGTGTGTGTACAGTATATGCGTGGAGTTGCATGATGCGGTGGGGTTGGGGGGAGGTAGGGAGTGTGTGTTTGTGAATACAGCTTTGGTTTTACAATGAAGAACCCTGACACAAAGGACTCTGAAGGTTTTCTTATGTTCTGAAAATTTTCCCCTATTGTAATTTATTCCATGAAAACATAGGTTTTTCTTTTGTTGTCTTTGGAAGAATAGGAGAAAAATGTTGTGTGTGTATGTGTGCACGAATGGGTGTGGTGTGTGTGTTACAAGCACAATGTGTGTGTGTGTGTTTTTACAAACTTGAGTATATAGAAAAAGGGAATAATAGGTCATGATGATTCAATATACTACAAAGCATATTTCAGTTCGAAAACTTTTTAATGCCAGCGGTAAAATGTGTGTGTTTGTGCCCTTTCGATATTTGACCATGTTAATTACTGTGCATGTCCCATCATTTTGATGCGGATTAATCCAGGGAGGAACTTAATAAGGCCATGGTGTTTAGCTCAAAACAGGAAAGAATATCCTTGGGATTTCTTTTACCATTGAGCAAATCACCATTATCCTGCAAGGATAATATTTTTCTCTTAAAATTAGTTTCAAATTAACCCTTTATCGGCACCCGTGCTAGGCAATTTCCTGGGCCTTGCATACCAATGACTTTAGTGGTTAAGATTGGCCTGTAGTGACCTTCTGCCAGCACAACTTGTGTGGCAACCAGCAGTATCGGGTTACAAAACTCATTGAAAAACAGCCTAGAGGTGAGACATAGTGTCTAGAAATCAAGGACAGGTTCTGGCCAGAATTGCCCATGTCTCGCTAGCTTTAGCAATGGTTCCGCCTTCACTACACTAAAACAATGAAACCACTGGAGTGAATCTGTGCCTAAAGTGACTCAAAGTCCGGGGAAAGGTTAAAAATTAGGAGTAGTACTAGACTGGTCTGGTCAGAATATGGAGTGATATCATGACTTTGGCGCAGCAATTTTTTGCAATGGGTATCATCACACCGACTTTGGGCTCTCACAATTTGCAGCTGTGACTTACCGCATTGTATGTGTAGCACTGAAGCTATGGACATCACTCTTGCTCAGGCCAGATAGAGTACAGATGAATTTTCTGTGGCTTAACTTGGTGATGGGTATCAGTAGAAAGTTAAATGTAACACTAACATGTTCTTACTCAAGTGTTAATGCTGAAACAAAAGTGTTCATCAGAGTCAATATTTTAAACCAATTCTTAGTTAGTGTGCAAGGTGGTTGTCACCCGCTGATGAGATGTTATTAGACAGGTGTCATCATGCAAGGTTTGTTATATTAAAGGTGCTTGTTCCAATATTTGTCTATTGTTTATTGTTTGAGAGCCTACACTGCATACACTCCCCACAAGTATCGTGGCAAACAGCTTTGCGTTTGATGATAGAAGCTCATTAATAAATATTGCAAGGCCTATTCTTACTGTGGATTATGGTTAACTTTTAATAAGTTTTTGTTTCTATCTTGGGAAAGAAATGGATTTGAAGACTAAAACTTTAGGACGACATAGAGAAAATATAAGATTTTCATAAAATCGATACTACTTCGGATGAATCTGGGGTCCAAAAGATGAAAGGAACGTGCACCTGTAACACAGCTAGTCTGGATTGGTTCATTTTTGACAGTAGGAGAACGTTTGTCTTTTAAATAAATATCTGAATATAATAAAAATAGGAAATATTCATTGGATCAAGAAGGGAATGAATAAGTAAAGAGATAGAGGGTTTGTTGATTTGCTCATCCATGTGTCATATTAGATTGCATTTGGACTGTCTGCTACTCTATTATAAATTATCTTCTCAATTAAATTGCTGATAATCTATTCTCTTCTTTACCTTAAAGGGTACGTGTTCCGATCGTATTTGGAACTCCCTGATTTAACAAACCCGGAATTATATCCGATTTGATATCAGATGAAAGGCCGTATTTTTTCTCATTTTTGTCCCGGAAATTTGAGGCCCTCATCCATTTCATTTCCAAGAATAAACAAAAACCCGCTGTTTTAGAGTGGTTAACCATTCAATTTAGACACACGTATTGAATAGGGCTTGCACAGCATTATTGCGTGTAGCCATCAAAACGCAAGTTGTTTCCACGGTAACCTGATGGGGTGTATGTGCAAGTGCCTAACTCTCATCTCCACGTAGAGACACAAACACATCATCGAACACCACCTTTAAGCTTGTGGTTACTCTAACAAGGTATAAACTAAGGTATTACTGAAGAGAACAGTTTACTTGTAAAATCACTAAGTCCAAAAACACATTTTGAAGAAAAACATGTTATTGCAATTTGAGTTTGGGCCGATTTTTGTTAATGTATGACCATATATGAACTAAATGAATGAGTTAACTTGAAATTCTGAAACTCTGTTTTCTTTTCTTTTCAATTTTTGTTTTTGGTTTTTTGTTTAAGTAGACGATATCGGGTTACTTTTTTTTTTTTGAAAACAGTCTAGAGGAGAGACATATCTAGAAATATAGAGCAGATCCCAGCCATACTTGCTAGCTTCCCCTAGACTGTTACAATGGTTCAGCTTCACTATGCTAAACAATGAAACTGCTGAAGTGAATCTGGGCTTAGAATTAGCCCAAAGTCCCTTAAAGTGTCGTTACAAATTGACATAAAATTAATGTTTTCTCTAACTCGTAGTATGAACCTTAAAGTTACAAGTGAAGTGTAAACACAAGATCACCATTTTAAAATGCCATTTACGTTGTATCATTGCAAACCACTGCAGAACATCACAGCAGCAGTGAAAGTGGAAGATAACGCACCACGAGAAGCCTTCACCCTCAACTACACAGCAAGATGTCTAGATAGAGTACCGCGGACGGGAGTACAGGAGTGCACCGGTCTGCAGCTAGGGAATGACGTCTTCTTCAATATCACCTTGACAATGAATAAGACAGTGTGTGCAAGTCAGAAAAGAACTCACACGTGAGTGTATTCTTAGTGTTGTCTCAAAAAATATTCCCCCAAAAGGCAATGTGGTCTTTGGCAGAATTTGTTTAGCGGTTGGAGAAACATTTGGGAAAGTTGACATGTTAAAAAAAGTAGTTGTACTTTTGTGCAAACTGCAAAGACCACACTCCTAATATCCTTTAAAATCACCTCTCACAATGAATAAAACAGTATATAAGTGCATTCTATAGTGTGTCTCAAAACAAAATCTCCCAAGCATGTACAGGTGAATTCTTGTTTATATATTCCCCCATCAAAATAATAGCAATAGGGGTGATCTATCAATATAACTGCCTTCATGTATAATAGTAGGTTTCAGCAACTGTCATGCCTCATTGGGTCATAGAAAGAGGCATCAGTATTTTGTTGATGAAATCAATATAACTTAATTTCACAAAGACTCACCAAAAATATACTATTTTTATCCTAACTGGCTTAATAATTGAATATTTAATGTATCAGTAGAGCAAATACCTGTTTAAAAAAAGCTCATCCCAGTAAAAAAGGCTCCTATCCGTCATTATATGCATGAGATACCACGGTTGCTGGGATCTATTATAACAGTGAGATTTCAAATTTATTTTAAAAAATTAATGGAATTAGCCACTATTGTACACATGTACAATCAGTTGGAATTGTTTCATACCAGAATTATGAATATATTTCTCCCAAATGTATGAATTTCAGATATGTTTGCTGGCAAAAAAAAATTATCAACTTTAAAACAATTTCTGCTCCATTCAAAATATACTGAAAAAGTGTTGTTGGTATTCTCATTTTAATGATAAAGTAGAAGCCACCATTCCTTTTCAATATAAGCATATTTTAAGCGTGTACTGCGTTCTGCTAGCGTACTACGCACTGGCCGGTGATTGGGCACAAGTGCACCTTGACAACAAACGCCGATGCTGAGTGGCTCAATCGTGCGTGGTATTATGACGTCTCGTAGACGTCAAAGGTCAGAAATACCTTTCAAACACAAATAAACAAGCCTTGTGCACAAGTGATCTAAATTTTATATAATATAACAGATTTTAATGATTTGTAATTGGTTCAAGAATTTGGTATGTCCAAAACAACATTACATTTATAGTAAAATTACACACAATTTATATGTTTGATACTTAATGTCCAAAAGAGGCGTTGCAGTTCAACGATGATATGTCCTCACAGCGAAGACTCCAAAATGACAGCGCATAAGTTCACATTAAACTCCTCAGGTAATATATTCCATGGGAATCTTCCGAGTCTTGAAGGTAATTTTGTCCAGCAGTTCAAGACGACGGGGCTTTCCCTCGACAACACTAATGTTCCACAATAATAAAATCCAGGTATTATACCACCATCAGGTCTGTCGCTGGTCCCTCCTATAGGACCACAAACTAGGACTATCCCTTTTTTGATTCCAAAAACTGAAGCTCTTTGGCTTAAAAGACGACAGCAGACAATTTAGCTATCAAGGTCCGGCGGCATCCAAAGTATTAAATCCTGGCACTAGATGTAGAACTCAAATCTACCATTATTGTAGATTAAAACTAGCTATAAGTTAACCATACTGTATAGCTCCAGATTACAACTGCTGGCGGCGAGACTTAACTCAAATCTCCCTTATATACTGACTTCACAAAGTTCCCAAGTCTTAAAATAGATATTACCACAGAATCATGCATAAACATAACCTTGCACTAGCTGACCAATTGGAATTCACATAAATTCTATCATCTGAATTACATCACTTCACATATATAACTTCATGGGGGAATTACCTATTTTCAACATGTTTTTGATCTCATTGCATAAACAAGTTGACTCAGTTTCTAAGTTTACATCTTGGGGAATTCCTCACTTCCCCTATTGTGCAATCTAACAGGTGCACCTAGCAAAAACAAACAAGGGGTATTCCCCTTTCTCTCTTTATAGTAAACAAAGTACTTTTCCCGTGAGAAATCTCTTCTCAAATAAAATTGAGAAAATAAAATTACTATTTTCAATCACAAAATGGAGGCTATATAACAGTGATCTGTGCAAAATATGCATAGCCCTGGCCCCGGAAGTGGGATGACGAGCGGACTACGCATTAAAGGAATTGTGGCTTAGACTTTAGATGGTATAGTTGGGAGATTGTGTTATTTAAAATCAACTTGGCAATGAATAATGCAGTGCGTGTGTGCTATATCCCTCTTTCTCCCTCTCTACCCCTTAGGTTCAGGATAGGTCCCACAGCCTTTAATGAGTTCATGGAAGTCACTGTAGAAGCTATCTGCGAGTGTTCTTGCTCTGAGGAAGAGGTGGGTAGTACAAGTTGATAGTCCTGATTTTTATTCGTGGTCTTCATTAAAAGTTTTCGAACGCCTTCTATTCGTGTTGCGAGGTTGCACATTTATCCAGAAAATCAGGTTCACAACATATTCATAATGTGGCGTGGATTGATGCTAAACTTCTTTGCCAATGGCTTCCACCTGAAGATCGTTCCATTCATTTAGTTTTTAATCCGTTCATTGATGTGAACCCAGTCCATGGACCAGTAACCCCTTGATGAACATACAAAACTGTGTTTAGGGCATGTATGCATATAAAAAGGAGAGCGTTCCTTATACGTGCCACAAACTAAACGCCAAATCCGCCTTCAAGTGAATAGTGAGTGTCGCTTAGATTGAAGTTTAAAACGGATGTAGTTGTCACAACCATCAGATATATCATACCGGCAAAATTCATTTAAGTTAATTTACAGATTCTTGCACTTTACACAGGACCAGACAGTCATGATTATCAAACAATTGCATTACTGATTTAACTCAAAAGGATCATGAAAATTTAAACTATTTTCTATAAATTATACCAAATTTGGAGGCTGTTAATCGTAAGAAAATAATATTTACACGTAATAATGTATCTCACTCTTCTACTCCCATTTTTTCGGACTTTTTGAAATTTCGGTATCAACACATGCCTCCAAGGAAACCATACCCTTGAAATATGTGAGTTTCCGTAATTCAGGCACTATTGTGTTCATATCCCGATTGACCTCCGTGCCGTGGCCCTTTTTATGGCAACAGGGCGTAACTTGGTTAAGCCTTTTGGCCTGAAAGGGCACCCTGCAAAACCAATCATATGGATACATTTTTCTTTTTAAATGTTGAGCCTAAGTAATGCTAAATAATTTTAACAAAATATGTATCCCATAATGCATTGTTTTTGGCAGGACAACCTTTTCAAGGCGAAAGGTGTAACTCGAGTTATGCCCTTTTGCCATAAAAGGGCCGAGTACCCATCTCACAACAGAAAATCAGGATTCTGGAATGGGACACGAGGTCAATCGGGATATGAACTTGTTGTTGCTTATTGTAGCGCAGCAGTGCTTGAATTCTCGAAATCGCTTATATGCATGAGCTGACACTAATAAAAAATCAGACTCTCATGTTTCATTTCTTTTGGATTTGCAGGATCCAACAAAGAAGAGTACTACTAATCTAAAAACATGTTACTTGTTGACGAATGTCTTGCTAATTGACATAATATTTAAATGTAATATTCATTTTCTTGAAAGGGAGAATGTCTTTTCATTGTTGTGGCAGTGTTAAAAAACACTGATCTTGTCTATCTTGTCATTGTTGGAACTGTATTCCACCACAATGCCAAGTGTTTAATCAGGTATTAGCAACTCTGGCGCCCAAAGTATCCACATAGATTTCTCACGCTCAGATGACTAAAGCCGTTCCCCCCTCCCCTCAGATAAAAATATGCATCATGGTTAACTCCCTAATGCACAAGTGTGCGCATGCATGGCAGTATGAGTTTTCTCTCAAGATCGGTCTGAATCCTGTCACGAATTATCATCTTCAGTTTTCTTATTTGCAACTTGTTTAATTTTCTGGGTTTTTGAAAAGATGCGAGATGTCCTGAACTTTGATATCGGGTAATTTATCATCATCGGATACGTAAATTCAACAACTCACTCTCCTTGCACGAGCGTATCGTTTGTTGATTCGTTATCAACCCCAGTTGATATGCAATATATCGCATCACACCGGGAGAAGTGTTCACGGAGTATGTTTATGTGGAATGTTTAAGTCGATGCACTGTTTGTCCACTTTGGAACTCGAGTACGTGAAAGGCACCAGGTTGCAACTGCAAGCACAAACATGCAAAAACTATCGTTTTGCTTTAAATTTGGCTTAAAATATTACAAGGAACGAGTATTTTGAACTGGGACATTTTTAGCATATAATAATGAGAAAATGGTTTTCTCTATACCTGATATTATCAGATTTCATAAGATTTTGTTGTGAAAGGGATTCCAACATGTTTACAGAGTGGTTCATCACAATCAACAACTCTGCATCTTATGCGTCCATAGCATTTTTATCCATGCTTGAGATAAAATAGACGACGCATGGATGCATCATTGATTTGTGATATGTGATGAACCACTTCGGTAACTTGTTTGACCCCCTAATCGTATGGCTTGTTTATGAATGAAGGTGGGGAACCAAAGTCATTTCAGAACAATTTGTAATCAAATCACTTTAAAGAATCACTTGCTACTGCCATCAGCCAGACTTTGATTAATTTTGAATCACCTTTTAAGGATGTTCATTGCCAAAACTGAACGTCTTTTTCCGAGTCACCCTCTGTGTCCCTGACTATGCAGCGCCAAAAATCGGGGGGGGGGGGGGGGGGGGGGGGTGGGTAGGACACGATCTGCTCGAATTTGGGCCATTGGGGATTTTCCAAACGGTAATTTGGGAACTGTTTTCCGAGCATTTACTATGCCAGTCTGTCTCAGTGACATCAACTTTTAAACCTTCGTTCAAAAGATTCTTATTAATATCCTGATAATTTAGGGAAATATATTAATGTCCAAAATCCATCGAGGTTAGTGGATTAACTCGCTGCAAAACAGTGTCATTTCCATAACGGTCATTTAAGATTTAAATATCGTCCCAGGCCTAGGTCCTTGTCAAGCTGTGTGTAACCGTTCGATATGCTGTGAGAGTCCGCCCTCCTACTGTAAGTCTTTTAAAAAGACTAGCAACCCGGAAGTTGAATGCTGTTTTGAATCTCTGTTGCTGTTGGTTGGCATGTCCTACCCCCCTGCCAAAATGTACATGTTGGGTTCTGGATCTGGTTCTGATTGTTTCTGTTTTCATTCAATTAGCTACGAGGCCCAGATGTTTGTAATGGCACCGGCTCACAGGTATGCGGAGGCTGCATATGTATGATTCTGGTCAGGATCTAATTGTGACTGTAATCGCATGGATGCAGGAGAGATTGACATGGAATGTGTGTGTGTGAGTGGTCGGGGAAAAAAATGGGCTAAATTTTCAACCCACTGGCTAATTGAGCAGTGGTGTTGTAGCCACAATTCACCTCTAAAGTGATTTTCAGAGGGTGTTTTGAACCAATCCCGTAATGCATTGCAATGTGCCTATACTGTACTGTACTCAACTGTACTAATCATATGTCAGTACTTAAGGATAAAGTGTTCCAGAAGTTGAAGGACCACAAAACATTTCATGATCATCATATAAACTCCTTAAGTATTAGTGCTTTGTGGGCTATAAAATCAGTGTAAAAATCAGGGTTTTTATGTATTAAGAATAGGATTTTTTTTACCATATTGACCACATGACCATATTGATGTGAAATTTCTCAAAATTGGTGCATTATGGGATGGACTCAACACACCCTCTGAGTGATCCCCAAAATGCACCCAGGCCTGCCCCTCACTGGTTTCCATGGAAACCAGTGGATTTGTGGTAATATGAAGAGAGACTTCTGAGTACACCTGTAGCTGCTGATAACTGCCCTGCAGTTTCTTTTCCTGTTGTATGAACCGTGGTACACTGGAAACCAATGCTGGATGCAGTGCATTTTGGGATGCAAGGAATTTCTGTGCTTCTCAACTCAATATACATCTGCTAAAATGTATGACAGTGCACGATGAAAGGTGGCAGTGACATCACTGCCACCAGCCAGCAGTCAGTCTAAATAATGTGTATTAACTTCGCCTGAAATGTTCACACGTTGTAAACATCCAGATTGATTTTAACCCCCTGGGCACTATCTGCCTATCTATCAGCATCTAAGCACTATTCTGATTGGTTACTTGGAAGGTAAATCATGTAATGAACAATTCAGAGCTATTGAAAGCTATTGTTGGTTACTCAGAGGGGCTATCCCATGTTGTGTCCTGTAATATGAGCCTATCGGACAGATCGTATTATCGGTAGTAGTGCCCAGGGGGGTTATAGGTAGAGTATGGATTCATCTCAGTATGTTTGAATATTTTTCTTTACAGAACTTACTCTTCAAATAAACAAGTCATGTTGAGATGAAAGTACTGTACTTTACCGTATTGTTTGTAATAAATGCCCCCTTTTAACAAATGCCCCTATTTCTTTTTTCGACCAAATATCCGTAAGGTAGGATTATCGGCTACGGCTTCACGCCCAGATCTTGTTGAAATTCTCATGAAATGTTGGTATTGGTGAAAGAAACGTGTGTGCCAAATTTTAATTTTTTCCAAAAAGGCATTTAATAGATATGTCACCTAATGCATTTTCAAATTCCCATAGACTTTGTACAGGGGCTGATTTTGGCAGTGTAGAAAATGGACCAAAATGGGGCAATTTTGTGAAAAACTACACATTTTATTGCAATTATTTTTCAAGTAATTAATGAGTTATAAGATTGTTGCTTGTTTTTAATGGTTAAAGAAATATCAAAAATCCATACAAATTTTTATTTTTCTGTGTGTGTCATCAAAAACAAAGAACAGGAGGTCGCAACAACACTTTTGTTTAAGTATTTCTAGAAATACTGAAGTGTCCACTTTTCATTATTTTTCCTAGAAGAAACTACAACTTCCTTGGTGATGAATAAGGTGTCATATGAAAGGAAATCAAATTTAGAAAATTCTCACGTTAGATTTTGCAGATTGAGTGTTTCTATTTGAAATAATAGGTGTTTTTAA